>JAOXYC010054453.1:0-10370 GCA_028565715.1 Phoronis pallida
ACCGATTACCGGCTGTGCCTATCAGCTGATCAGCTGATCGTTTGATGTCACCGCTGATTTACCCAAGTACACGGGCCAATTACACCTGATTAAATGGTTTCGGTTCAATCTTCTATAAACTTGTTTTCAAACCCCCGGGTTTCCAACTGCCCTGGTTGGAAATGGATTATTAAAATATACCGACAAAAAATTATTCAATGAATTACACTTATTCAATATGTTTTCAATGATGAATGATGCTTCTCAATAATTGAATTTCCTTTTTTATTAGCAGATAAAGAGTTGTAGATACAAACACGGGAACCATACATGCTTATCAAGAGTTTATGCCAGTGGTTACTGCTGAAGAACACAGAGTGGTGGCCTTATAATTTCTTATATTATCAACAAATATTCAGACTCAAGTTGAATCGACAGGTGGCTGGCTGCCAATTAGCATCTTCGATGCTAATTGCCCCATATGATCGCTATGGATATCAATGCATCGAAGATGCCAAATGTCAACGACTTGTGGTTGAATCCACTTCGTTTACAGGAAGCCAAAAATATGTGAACCTTTACGCTGCTTTAACTATTCAAAATCCAGCATTGCTTTACAAAGACATCACTCTGTGTCACCTTCACATTGTTTCCCCTCGGCCTCTGCTAATGTGCAACTGGAAGTGACCTGAATTCATGAATGAGAGGGAACATTTTGGTTCGATCACAGGTAAGTATTTTGATGTAATGACGTCCTTTGCTAAACTTATTGGAAAGTGCAAAAATTCTGTGGGGATGTGAAATATGGTTCAGGTTCTCAATAATTAGAAAAAACAACTTTGAGAATTTGATTAACAACAGAGAATGCATGGTCTATTAAATGTAGTGATTAACTGAAAAGGCTAATTGAATTTATTCAATGACATAGGTAACATCAACAATAAACCGGACAACAATGTAACCAAGTAATAAAGTTCAGACATTTAAACTGAAATCTGGTGCCAATCTAATTTATATATAATTGTCTGTGAATTTATTTTGGACTTCTTAAAAGATAAATACCACTGCAAAGACCCCTCCTCTTTAACTTGATGAAATATTCTATTGGCTACATCTTAACAAGCCATCTTTTCATTGGTCGATCACAACATGAAAGGCTATCAGTTGGAGTGACACTTGTACTTATTCACTCCTTCTACAAAGTTGATCATTTTCAACAAGATGTTTTTCCAAACATGGATCTGTACTCGAGTGGATGACTAAGTTTTCTTTACTTCAGACTTTTTATACATTTACTCTACTATCGTATGCTGCAAGTGTAATAATGAGTGAGGCAGAAGCTATCAAAGCTGCCATTGATGGCCATAATATTATGATTTTAGGCCAGGCTGGGACTGGAAAGACTGTACTTATTCAACAAATTAGCAAACTGTTAAAAGAGCAAGGTAAAGCTGTAGCAATGACAGCATCAACAGGAATGGCTGCTGATAATGTAAATGGTGTAACTCTTCATCATTTTTCTGCTATTCTTGATGGAAGATTTTCAGACAGAGAAGTGGTCGACCGTTTGCTGTATGACATTGATTTGAAAGCCAAGAAGGAGGCCATTTTAGAAACTGATGTACTGATTATTGATGAAATTTCCATGTTATCTTGGAAGGTGTTCTCCCAAGTGGAAACTGTTTTGAGACTTGTTAGAAACAATGACCATCCATTTGGAAAAATACAAGTCATTTTATGTGGGGACTTTTTTCAGTTGAAACCAGTCCCAAACGTGATGTATAACGACCCTGGTGATATGATCATAAAGGACTCACTTAAACTAAAGAAACTGGTGCCCCATCACTTCATTCTTGAAAAAGTTCATCGTCAGAGTCAAGGTAGGTCTCAGTTTCTTACGTAACACCCTGAAATTAAGAACGTTATTCAAGTTTGAATAATTTTTCGTCAGTTTATAGCTTTTACACCATATGCCTCAGGAAACTGACACTTGCCATCTTCGATGGATTGATATCCGTGCTTGCTGCGGAGCAAATTTTCCATCGAATATGGTAATTTCACTGGCCTGTGCCATATGCTATGAGCAACACTAAATGTAATTTATTTTAAAATGCAAAAATATTGAAACTGTATTGGGATAGAAACCCAGGTCCCATGATTATCAGTCAAGATATTTGAGATGGGCAACAATGGAGAATTGATTTTTTCATTCGAATTCATTCTGTAACAATTTATCAAGGATCTATTTATGGGTATAACATCTATAAAACATTCATTATGTGAACAATGACATTTCTCGCTATATTAGCCTACTCCAAAATGCTTAATTTAGTTATGAACAGTAATACATTGATCTTGTTTAAAACATTAGGACCGTTGTCCTTTTGTTTTAATTGTTACTTTAGTTTTATAAAAGAACGGTGTTTTAACAATTTGAATTCTGTAGGTGTAATTTTTATAAAATTGTTAATCAGGTAGACATTAAATTTTCCTATTGGTCTGCAGAGACCAAAAGTGTACATTGAGCTGTTTTAGGTGATCCATTGAAACATTATTCAGTGCGATTAACACAAATCATTTGATTTTGAATTTTCTTTTAATAACATTGAGTGATTTTCGCATTGCTTACTATAATTTTTAGTGTGGCTTTATCACACTTTTTATTGGTATGCTAGGTTCATTGTCTCCCATTTGATTACTGTTGTTCATGACAAACAAATTTTTTTTAAACATTTGTTATTTATATAAACTAATTTTGGTGCAAGGGTGAATTGTGACATTATTTACTACCACTTTAGAGGAGTTTCAGTTCTACCACATTTTAAAAAGTACTGTTCAACAAAGATTTTACATGTGATGGGAATTTGTTCAACCACAGGTCCCTGACATTTGCCATCTTTGATGGATCGAAGATGGCAAATGTCAGGGACCTGTGTGTTCAAGTATGTCAGTCAACAACTCTTTCCAATCTTACAAAAAGTGCATTTTTCTTTCATTTATCACAAAAATGTTACAGGGGATCAAAGAAATATCCACATGTAGTACTGGCCTCTTCTAAACTCTTGAAACAATGTGGCCAGTATGCAGCATGACATCTGCACTTCCAGACAGGCTATAGGCTTGTCAATCAAATTAGTTTAAGCCAATTAAGTTCTAGATAATCTTTGATGGGTGGGGAAGCACACAGTGACATTTTCAATTAAAAAGGATGACCTCTGCAGAAATATTTTGTGAACAACTATAAACTGTTGAATTTTAAATGTAATTTTAAACCAAGAATTGCCGTGGTGGGCTTAAATTTAAGAAATTGCGTACATGGATATAAAGATGGTGTTTATTACAATAGAAAAAAAATGGAGATGTATCAGTCAATAAACCATGCAATGGTGAAAGCAACTTATAGCTTCATTTTCCAGTGAGGTAAACTTGTCCTTTTGATCATTTTCACAGCTGGTGGAATTATTCCTATTACTAAATATCTGAGACTAAAGCCACACTCAATGACTATTGTCATTTCTTATGCCAATTAAAAATTAGCAATGGCCAATTTAAGATGGGTTATTGATTACAAATGAACTTCTTTAAAAATGTGCATTGCCAATCATACAGTTATGTTCTTTTGGACCTGGGACAAACACGATCCAAGTTTGGACTTGTGCTTTGTAATCTTTTAACATTTCTATTGCCAAACTAGGGTCCCTAATTTAGTAGCCGTAGTTGATTTGTACTTCTGGTGTGTCACTGTATCATAGTTTAGGAACTAGATTTATGTGCAACTAAATGGGTAGGTTGTTCAGTTCACATTTAAAAATGAAATTAAAATTGAAAATGAGTTTATTTGTAAACAATACACGTCTCATTAACAAATATACAATATTGTAGATGCTATTCTTTACTGAAAACTAATACCAGTATCCATGAGAAAGTGAGCTTAAGTTATATCTCTATGCAAAATATACATTTTATCACTATAATAAGTGGAAAGGTACCTGTACATGTTGGGGAATGTCCAATTGTCCATGCACATTTCTTATTTTGTAAAAATGAGTAAACTTAACTAGTCAAAAACCATATCTTGTGACTGAGGTGAACATGAAGCATTCATTAAAAAATAATATCTTCTGTTTGTAGGCCTTTAGTACCTTTCAAATGTATATTAGCATACATTAATCAATAATAAAAGTCTGACTCAATATTTCCATTTTTTCATTTTTAAATCCAGTCCATCATTTATTAATTAATTGTTTGTATTACTCCAGGTAGGCACAATTAAATTAAACATATGTGCGATCTTACGAAAAGTATAGTCATAAAAAAGCAGTTGCAACTGAATACATGATAGTCTCAATTTCTGGTTCGATTCTTCACTGATGATCACTCAATTGATGAAAATGTCCACTTTTTGAAATAAAAGTAAACTCTTAAATCAACTTGTGAACTCTTGCATTTCAGAGGACTTGGTTACCGCAGTCCGTGAGCTAAGCATGGGCATAGATTTGAGTGATGGAACTATACAACTTCTGGGACGTATGAAGAGAGACTATGTACCGGGACCAAGGCCTGTAAAGCTCTTTGCCACTAAGTATGATGTTGTGAGGTGCAATTCCGAATGCCTGCTTGACATGGAAGGTAATTTAAACTTAAGTAATTGAAGGCAATGGGCCAATAATACCCTTTAAATATACAGCACATGTTAATAACTTCTAGATCACCATTATGGCATATATATATAAAATAGAAGTTCACTTGATGAAGTCAAAACAATGTTTTCGCAAAAGTCCTTGTAGAAATACTTGAAATCATTGCCATGTTATTGGTAGCTTTTAAAACAACTTGAAAACCCCTTTTCTCAAATGATTTTGAAATGTCAATTCCAAAAAGGGAACTACCAAATACATCGAAAATAGGATTCCCTGCAAATAGACAACCAAGTCATGATTTTTCCAAAAAGATTTTAGAAATTATTTTGAGAAGAGGTGTTTTTACCAGTGTCATGACTTAAACAATGCATTATATAATGATAACACCTGTACAGCACATTTGAGAACTTGCAAACACTTTTGGCTATATACCATTAACAACGTGGGTTCGCGCCCTGGGATCCATTACACTGGGTGTTTCCTTCTGGGCTAATAGGATAGGATGATATTGTCAGTGTTTATCAACAGGTTATGCGATTCTTTCGAGAATACCGCTCGCCTGCTGTGTTCTCCCTGCTGGGGAGTTGAAATGGTACTTGAGTGACCAGATCCGCAGCCTGGGTAATGATATTGGGAATTGTAAAGCACTTTGAATAAAAAGTGCTATATAAGCACTGGGTATTATTATTATTATATGCTGTCAGAGTTCTTGCATAAAGTATTCAGTAGTCACATGTCAACAAAGTCATACTCTGATGGAACTGCAGGTTTTCGATTTCTTAGGTATACAGATGTCATATGCTTGTGCTCGTTTCAAACCAGCATTTGACTTCACTGAAATGGATGTCTGGCCCAATGTAACAGAGTTAACAGTGTCACAGTAACTAGCGTATGTGGGATTGTTGTTGCATCCATTTAATCCTCGCACTTGGCAGAAATGATTCTCTATCACATCGCTGTTGAATCTTTGTGGAACAACTTTGCCATTCGGAAACCTGTTGAGATGTATGTTACAGATTTCTGGAAAAGTGAGCAAGCAATTTTCAACGTCGTCCAGACATTCTTGTGACATTTGCTGGCTCTTGTCTTTCGTTTGTTCTCTCCACTGCTTAAAAAATGCCAATATTTTCCTTAGAGAAACCAGCCGCTCATCACAGGTTGAAATTATGGGGCGTTTGTCTTGGAAAACTGTTATCATCTTGCTCGTTTGTTCAAGAAGCTTTACTGCACTGTCGAGAATGCTTGAACCTTGTGTGAGTGACTCCCTGTACGATTTCATTAGGCGTAGCATGTTCTCATCTAACATGTCAACTGCAAGGTGGTTACGCATTTTGTCCGCTTGCCCAGGGTACAAGTGCAGTTCGCTTGCTCTGTGGTGAACATATCTCGTGTGGGTATTCTTATCCCAATGGACAGCATCAACCTGTTATTAAATAAAAGTGATAATTAATAAGTGGGTATATATAGTCATATTTCAATATTATTTTGATAAGTCTCTTAGAAACTAACATGTTTTTTAGCAAATGACAGTACATGTCTTGCAAGGATTGTGATAGGTCATAAGTGACGCATTGCTATATACATACCCACATCTTCCATTGAATAGGCTTGTCGTCAAGATGGACGTTGCGGGTGAATTTTCCAGGACCATCGCCACTTTTCATGATATTATTCCTTATCTTTTTAACGTTATGCCAAACATCTTGACACAGTGCTATTCTGGCGTTAGCATTTGTTGGATTTTTGGTGATGTACCTATGATCGTACGGTGATCCTGAAAAGTGAGATCTGAAATGAAACCAAAATTTTACATTAACTTTTAAATGTTGACAAGTCAAGGATGAATGTCAAGGTATTTTCCTGCGTGTAAGACCAGCACAGCATTGCTAGATTCCCAAATAAAACTTGCTGAGACATGCATTTGTCAAAATTGAATTGAAGTAGTTTACTTGCAGGCCTTTAATGACATCAAATCCAAAACAAGTGTTGTTTACAATACCATGTTTTGAAGGTTATTAAAAGTTTTAATTTAAAGGCTCTAAAATTTCAGTTAGTGAGTGTAAAAAATGATTGAGGGTGACATTACTGTGAATGTAATTTGATTCAAACAAGTAATTTATAGTAAAGCCTACAACATTGCAAACAAAGTGTACCTTATAAAAGTGCGATTTTCCCGTCCTCCATCCATTAAAATGTAGTCACAGGTGAATCCATACTTTTTCAATTGGGATACTGCCTGATAAAGAATGGCATGTAGATCTCCTGCCTTAACCCCATTTGTAGGATAGTGGCATATAGGGAAACGGAATCCTGTGTATCCTGTAACGAACACAAGTTACTGCATTTTTAAATAAAAAATATTAACAACAATGTTGCTATGAATGCATGTACACTGAACACTTAGTGAAGGCCCAACTGATTTTGACGAAGTAGTGGATGTACACAAATGGTCTCTTAAAAGACATCTTGGGTGTAATGTATAAGGTTTTGAGTTGTTTCACAGTGTTGAGTCCACGAGCTAACGCCTTGGCATGGCACATGAGCGTATTAAGGTAAATGCTTATGTTATATCTACCCACCTAAGAATGATACTTGCAGAACTTCTGAAGCCGACTCCTGTGTGAGGGCCTGGTTCTTCAGAACTCTTAGATTTTTTCCTGTAATGGAGTAGTCATAAATATTTCAAATTACAGATAAATTGAGAACACTTCAAGTCAGGTTTTATGTTCTCACTATATTTACTTTAAGCCAATCATTTAAATCATTCCATTGGTTTTAAATGAGTTTCAGTATAGTTGCGCATTAAGAAAAAGCATTTGATTTAAAATTAAAAAAGTCACCTGTCTCCCCGGTGTTTATCCAACCAATCAATTGTGGATTACTTCCCTCCATCCGCATGACTATGTCTTCTTGAATCTTGGTCTCATCTTGCACAATGCCTCCACAGTAACCATCTGGTGGTATGTGGTTCTCTTTTGCAGTCTGAAACATCCAGTTAAGGACCTCTTTGCTAATTCCTGGAGTCTGTTTAACCCGATTCTTGTAAATCTGAGGTAGTTAATAAAATGTAAAGTGTACTTGAAGTTTTGAAATGGGCATCACAAGTTTACTTAAAGATACTCTGTCTACGTTGGTTGAAACTCGGCTTCAAAACGCAAATAAATTGAAAATTTTGTGTACCAAATCCATTGAGTTAGTTGCATTTGAGTAAAAAAACGTTCTGTAAGGAATGATTGGAGTGCTTTGTATCCAGTAGGCTACAAACTGTGAAAACTGACATAAACCTCTGAAATCACCCCTTTAGGATTTATTTGATTTTTTATCCCGGATTTTGACCAATGCTGACAGAGTATTTTTTAACCTGCAACTTTATTATCAAATCAATGCTTTCAGGTGCCAACTAATTAACTTAAGATAGCAAACTGTGTGTTATCCAAATTGTTTTACCACAACATGATGGCATCAGTTTACTTGGTCTAAAATATATAGTGTTTTGTATGGTAAAATATAACAAACAAAAATGTGTGGTCTGCGTTTTTGGTTTGGTTAAGCCTTAATTAAAACCCCGAAAAACACAAATGGTCATATATAAGAAGATATTCAAGTCATAATTTAAGTATCTAGGCTTTAGTGGAGAATTACCTGCAGTAGTCTTCCAGAGGGAAGTATGAGCATGCCACTGTCGCGTAAGGTATTGTAGGCTTTTCTACTTTGTACGAACATAGAAAGGCAAACACTTATCACAGCAGGACTCCATCTGTAACCCTTTTTCGTTTTGGCATTCAGGGCTTGTTGTTGTCCCTCTAGGAGGACTTTAAAACTTTCTGATGCATTGGGCAAGCATGTCTTAAGTACCTGAAAATATGGCAACATTTTACAATGATGACTTGATAGGCATTCATCAGATTAACAGCATTGCATATTTTTTTTGTTTTGTATACAACCTGGTATAAACCTCAGGTGACTGCCAAAAAAATGCGGGGGCATGTGGTTTATGCCTGATTGTGATCATACTGTACAGTTAATGATAATTAATGAAGTTTTCAGTTTCTAAAGCATCTTGCTCCGTAACATTACAAAAGAAGTGTTATTTAAAGTCAGTTCCAATTAACATATCACATTCATGTTTTTAGTCTGGTTATGAATTCATTTCATTAAAAAAAATCACCTCTGCCATATCGTGACTGTCTGCTTCTTGTAGGTAAATGTCACTAGTGGCACTGGAGTCATCGTCTTCTTCGCTCAGTTGTTCTCTGCATTGTTCTGATGTTGATCTCCACAGTTTTTTGGCCTTGCAACACGTGCAGAAATTGTTAACAACGAAAATGCCTTTACACTTTATCGACCTTGCGATAATTAACTCTTCACCATTAATAACCACTTTCTCCGTGACTGTTGTTAGTCGTTCTTGCTTTTCACATGACTGTTGGTTACCGAGACATAGGTTCAATTTATCAACCAAGTAAATAATATTGTGTAAGCACTGTTTTGTTGGCACAAATTCATTTGAAATCCCATGTTCACAAAGGTCAATGATAGTGTCTCTGATCTTGAGCTCCCAAGTTGGATTTTTAATTCCTATTATCTTGAGAATGGGACTACCATTCATGTAAATGTTTGATGGTATTCCAATCGACATTTGTGTGTCCGATTCTTCTAGTACAAGTCCTGACCGGGGGATGTGATCAAGAAGTTCCTTGTGACTCAGTAGTACTTCTGGTATGCTGTTCTCTTTCCCAATTATGGAAATCCCATACATTGTCATTATATGCTTCCACTTTCCATCAATTTTGTAAGTTCCTTTTTTGTCTTTTGCAGTGGGAAACATTTGCTTGACAATCTTTTTAAAGTGTTGCTCATACACAACACCTCCACTCTCCTTGTACAAGTGCTTAACCAATTCTTTTCCATTTTCATTCTCTTGGACATTTGTGACCAACCTGGAAAGGGAGACATAAAATCTGTTGTAGTGTAAGTCCTGAGTGTCAGGCTTTGCATTTTAATACAAAAAGCTTTAAGTCATACATCGTTACTTACGAATGTGAAGTCATCAAGTAACACATGTTGGCAGTAACAAAAATGATCAAACTGTTTTAAAGAACAGATGATAACGTAGTATGTATCCACATTCATAAGTATTGATGTATGCGTTAAATATAGTTTTTAAATTTGTCATCCCTGTTGCACCATGCATATTTCTAAAATAAAATTAAGTCTAAAGGCCGAGTAGTGATCTATTGTCACTTGAAAAGTTGCAATTAAATAGCTTTAATCTTTATTTCAAAAATGTGTTTAAAAACAATAATAGTTTCAATGAAATTAACTGTTTCCAACAGAATGTACTTGTTCGGTTATATGTGGGTATTCTGATTGTTACATGTAATTAATAATTGTCAATACTGTTATCAAAAGCATGCACATTCTCACTATCATTCATCAGGCTGAAGTTTTCCTGTAGGAAAACAAATCATTTGCTGAGAAAATTGCGAGTCCCATTTCATTACATTTTAGAGTTGCACTATAATGTGCACCTCAGGAAACTGACATGGATATGTCGTGATGTGAGTGTATTGCCCAATCACTAATGTGCAATATGTAAACATTTATATATATACCGTACACACCCTGATATAAGCCCATGGGCTTGTAGGTTGGGATTGCCCATAAAACTCGGGTGGGCTTATACCCGAGTGTGATTTTACATGCATTTTAGTATAAGCACAAATTTGAGATTTCATCAAAAAGGGGGTG
>JAOXYC010055564.1:0-20847 GCA_028565715.1 Phoronis pallida
GGTATCCAAATGGGTATGGTTTTCGACCTGAGGGCGGCACGTCTGTACCCACTTTTTAGCCAAGTACCCCCCCCGGGCACTATAGTATTTGATTTTGATAAAACAATGATTGAGCATTTGTCTAAGAAATTTCATGATCAGCTAATCCATTATATACAATACGAGTCCATGCTTTTTGTCATAGAACTGTCATACGAAAACTGTAGGGAACAGTTTTGCAGGCATCATGGCCAGAGGTAGAAAAAATTGGCAGAAGTCACTGCTGGTATCAAACTTGAACACTCCATACTAAAGTTTTTTAAATTTATCCACAAAAAGGTCGCAATTATTATTTTGCCATAAATGTGTAATTACAGTATGCTTCAAATAAAATCAGACATAAGTTCGACAAAGTTATGACATATATCTATTGTTTTAACATTGTGCTAGGTGCACTAATGATGATTTTCTTTCTGTTTTTATTTGCAATAAATGTAAGTTAAAGCATATGCAAGTAAACAAATATGCCTTTTATTCTAAAAGCCCTACAGAAATGCAGCCGGTCACTCCGATGTCAGAAATGAAAAGCAACCGCAACTCAGCAATGGGTTTTGATGATCAGTATAACGATGAAGAAGATCTTCTGGGAGAGGATGAAAACGGTAGCGTGATTGCTTCAAGTTCGGTTAGTGGTATGACTGACCCCAGGAAAGAGATGGGTTTGGAGACAAAAAAGTCAATACTCACAATGCCCAATCTGCAAACAGAAGGTAAATAAAGTAACTTGGTTGCTGGCCTATTTATCTGGAAATGATTATATTTAAGTATAAACTATATCTCCATTGTCTATATATTTTGTTGTTCAGTCTCACAAATAATGGACAGGCAACATGCCTATATACATTTTGTAATCTGTCTTTTTTCTCACTACCAGATTTTTCTTTGACAAAAAACTAACAGACTGCACTTTATGTATCCTGAAATTTATTTATCAATTTTGCAGTATCAAAATCATTAAAGTTGCTTTTCGGTGGTTTACTTGTTCTTCGTTTGATAATATTAGGGGAAGCAAAGGAGCTACTAAATCATTCTACAGTCAATCACACGCCTATATCTGATTGTGTGAGGACGTTATTGCATTGAGTGTCACTCAAGTAGTTGGTGTTGGGATTGTTGATAGTTTCACTCAAGTGAAACTAAGAAATTTGTGTTTGTTTCATCAAAAATATGTTAGTGATTTACTACCTATCCAGTATGTTGTGCATGTTTTCTTACAGAAAAACCAACCGAAGATAGTTATGAACAAAAAGCTGAGTTATTCATTGAGAATAACTTCTCTCTTGGCCACAGTATGTCCACTAGATTGCATTCATTCACTCCCTAGTACTGTCACAGCACATCTTTACAGAAATAAAGTTGTCTCTTTTCCAAACTCAATCAAAATCTTGGTTTACTTTTTGGTTCTTTTAAAGATACTGTCTCCTCATTGGTATCATCTGGCATCAAAATTCAAATCAACTAGAAATTTTGTGTACGAGTCCTTTGATAAACATTAACTAACTTGCATCTGGGTAAAAAAATCAAAAAAAATCTGCAAAGGGTGATTTGAGAGCTTTTGTGACCAATTTTAACCTTCTTTTAAGAGTAGGTTTGACTTTTTATTGTATTAAAAGCTCTCAAATCACTCTTTACTGATTTTTTTTAATATTTCAACCCAGATGCAAGTTAGTTATGTTCATCAAAGGACTCGTACACAAAATTTCTAGTTGATTTTAATTTTGACGCCAGATTGCCACCAACGAAGAGACAGTATCTTTAAATGCACACACATTTTCTACTTGAAATGTTTTGTTGTTTCCACATTCCACAATTTGGATTTATATGCTTGTTGGTCATTTCATGTTATTTATAACAATTCTTTTTCTTCTAATTTTTTTGTCTCCGGTTCTTTTTCTACGCACATTTTTATCTCCCTTAAATCAAGCTCTTGTCATTCCTATTTATTCCCAAATTGTTTTCTTTGGACCACGTATTTCAGGATCAGTGCACGTTGTCCGATATTTAATCTTTTTTTCTCTACAAATAACTTGGGTTTTCAGGTTTTCTTTATTCTTGTTTTGTAATGTTCATTTGTTATTGTATGTTTTAACTGCCCATTTTTGTTTGCACATTTTTAAAAAAGTCGTCTTAATGTTCAATAACTGCAATTCATACCATAGTAATGTTTAATCGATTATTATTTGTCCAAGTTTGTAGTCTATAATAATGTTTTATTTAAACTGACATTTAAATACTTTTTGTATCAAAGGCTTAGTATATGATCACATAATCATTTCCACTTTTTTATGATTTTATTTCTTCATGTAAACACCCGATATTTTTTTATCTTCTTATGAAGTCCCTTATTGTATTGGTTGTTGATTATGATGATTCTAGGCAATTTTGACTGTAATTTGTGCTTGGCAGATTCATTTAACTTTATTTTGTGTCAAAAAGCTTATAACAGAAAAAAATTATTCAAAATTTATTATATTGTTGTTTTAGAATATTTGTCAAAAGAAGAAGATGAAATGGGCGTGGCCACCCCTGACCTGGTTCTTCGTATGGACACACCCACTCATATCGCAGGGGAGGGGTTTGTTGGACAGTATGACCCATTGGGCAAGGAGAATATTGAGCAGAAGCTATTTGGAGAGTATGTTTTATTGTTCAGATGTCATGACCATTTGCAGTGATATCTTGGTTTAACATTAGAATATTCTGGTTATTAAAATACAGTAGAAATTTCAGCTTTGAATAAGCGTCCACCCAAAAGTTCATAAGTTGAAAAATCTTGCTTGAAATTGCAACTCGTTAATGATATTTACTTTTTGAACAGGCTTGGACCAACTAATTGATAAGCAATATAGTCTATTATTATGTGTTATTATTGTCTCAATAGCTGCGTCTCAGGATAGACATTAGTCTCTCCCACAGCCCCTCTCAAACGTTGATCTGTTCTCTGTATGCAAGAATCAGGTATAGCTTAGTGAATGTTGATTACGTCACTCCACTTACAACACTTTTAGCAAAAAACGTAACTAAGACCTCCCGCGATTGTTACAGTCTGTTCTTTTTAACGACAGACTGTGTTCAGTCTAGATGGACATTTTGCTGACTAAATCACATTCCTTGCTTACAGTGAGACATACAAGTCCTCGATGAACCTGCTATCCAGTAGGCTACGCGAGTCACTTGAGGAAATACAACAGTTCTGTGAAGACCAGTCATGGCTTAACGAGATCTACGAGTTCTGTGTCAGTTGGACATCCGTCTTGCTGCAGGAATACAGGAAGGCACAGGCTTTCATCATTGAGGTATGTTTAGTGGTTAAAAACATGGTTTGTTGTAACATTTCAGACCGATGCAGTACTGTAATCCCTTAGTTTTAGCCCGTCTGCAATTTTTGTGCATTTTCATTTAGAAAACCATGTTATGAAAAACTGTTCTACATACCATTCCACCTCAAATTTTGGTGACCCCTCCTCAATTTTAAAATGGGCTTATATACCAGATTATGATATGCCTGATTCTTAACCAAGCACAAACCAAATACCAATCACAATTTTACATTTAGATTTTTCATAGTTAAACTTGCCTTTCTTATAAACCAATAGTCCTTGTTTCATTCTAACCCTGTCCTTCAAGTTTCCTCACTTTCTTTTCAATGTAAGAAAATGACAAAAACATTTCAAAAGCTTAAGGTATAGGTATCCTATCTTCTTTCATTTCTGGTTTCTTTGACTGTTTATGTTGAATTTTGTTTTCTGTTAGAAATTGCTTTTCTGTTAAATGCTAATTATTTTAACAGCTTCCAAACATTCCATGTGAACAGTTAGAAGGACGTCTCTTTGTGGTAATTGTTATCTCTTGTATAGTAATGAATTGATATAGGGTTGCACACAATTTCTGTTTGCAAGCTCAAACGTCATGAAATCTGGGTTGGGCAATTGCATGGCAAAATTTGTTTGAAGAAAAAATGCTTTGAAGTGACGAATACATGGCATTTCACTAAAGCAGTGCCACAGCACAATTACACTTTTGTTGCAAATTTCTGCTAATCATGCTTGATTCAAGATCAGCTTTTGACATGGTTGCTTTGATCTTCAACGTTTTTATGTATTGATTTCTTCTTAATGGTTATTCAATAAGCATTCAGTGCTTGGCAATTGATCTGTTACTATAATCATCAACTTACAATATTGCAATGCAACGTTCTAGATGATAGAGTAGATATGAAACTTAAATTCATTTTATATTCTAATATTTCAGCAAAAGTTGGCTGAGATACGTAACTGGTCAGAACGTGTTCGAATACTGGAAAAGAACTTTATGACAGAGAATGGTTTCTTCTTTGTTGACTGCACAGATATTCAGCGTAAATTGTTGCCTAAGTTGAATCACATCTATAAAGAACTGGTACAAAGTGTTGCAGAAGAATCTACCAGCAACTCTAAAGAGTTCTGTAAACTGATGAACAAACTCATTGAGGTAAGCATAAATTGTTGCCTTAGTTCAACCATTTCTAACAGAGTAATCAGTTGTACAAAGTGTTGCAGAATAATCAAACAGCAACTCTAAACAGTTCTGTAAACTGATGAACAAACACATTGAGGTAAGCATAAACTGTTGCCTTAGTTGAACCACATCCATAAAGAACTGGTACAACGTGTTGCAGAAGTATTTACCAGCAACTCTTGATTGAAACAGTTCTGTAAACTGATGAGCAAACTCATTGAGGTAAGCCTAAACTGTTGCCTAGGTTAAACCACATTCTATTAAGAGCTGGTACGAAGTGTTGCAGAAAAATCTACCAGCAACTCTAAAGAGTTCTGTAAACTGATGAACAAAGTCATTGAGGTAAGCATAAATTGTTGCCAGATTTAAACCACATTTATAAAAAGTTGGTACAAAGTGTTTCAGAAGATCTACCAGCAAATTTAAACAGTTCAAAAAACAAAACAAAACAACAAAACATTGTTTTTGCAGGAAATGAAGAACAAGAGAGAGTCCGTACAGCACTTTGCAGTTTATGCTAGACAAGTTCATGAGAATCGTAAGAACATGGTGGCTTATCAGCAGAGGGTGGAATACATCAAGTCTTTGTTTGAGGTAAACTTTATTCATTACCCTCTCAGGTTAGTCACTTCCAAGGTAAACTATTATCATTACCCTCTCAGGTTATTTTTGAAAAGACAGACAGAAATTCCCGCTTGAAGAGCATGCTCTTTACATTGCATGGACAATAAGTACAACTAACACCATCCTGCTCTGTTGCATGGCATGATCATGAATTAAAGTAAAGCAAGATAATTATTTAAAATTTTGATAATCTGTCCCCTTTCATCAACAGGTAATCCGCATGAGCTACCGTGCAACATCAGAGGAAGAAGAAAACTACGAGTCTTACACTCAATCCACTTGGGAGGCCTTTCAAACACAGCTTCAAGATGCCACAGAGTTTGTTAACATGCAAACTCCTATTGTATCCAAAGATTTAGATGATGCTAATCAGGTAATTCTACGTGTTAAATCTGAATTCAGTGGTACATTAAATTGCAAAAAAAATCGAACAAAATACCTGACCCTTTCTTCAACAGAATTTGACAATATTTCAGCAAGAGTACTGCTAAGTATGTCTGGTATTTTGTCAAAATAGTCAAAATTCAATTATTGAAGTTTATGCCTTAACTTTAGTTTAACTTTTCAAAAGAATTGTTGTTTTTTATTGTTTTTTGTTTTTTAAATGATGTTTTTTTTATGAATTTGTGAACAGATTTATGACAGAATTTTGGCTAGAACAACTTTTGTCCGATTTTATTTGCATTATACTGTTTGTGTTGAAACTTCACTCATAATCTATTAGAAATATGTGTCGCTCCATGTGTTTTAAGTAGAAATCACTGTTTTTTAGATGCTTTGGATAGAAATTGTTTAGATATCTAGGTTTTGATACATTTAGTAATTCCATTTAGTTATTTGCACTCCTAGTTTAGATTGTATTTTGCATCGACTGTAGTGAGTTGCAACAAAACTGCACTGTTTGCAATGCGACTTTCCATAGCAATACTGCATGTTTGATTTAAAATGCTTGAAAGAGTTTAGTTTGTGGTGAATGCATGCAGCCAGTTTGGTCCATGCACATTAAAAAAAACTGAAACATCTTGTTTTGAAGAATTTTCTTGAAATGTTGCTCAACACCCTGAAGTATCCCAGAACATTAATAATATGTTTGATAAGTTGTGTAATTCTATCAGATAAGCTCTGTGTGAGCAATGTACATAATATTAAACTCTATCACTACAACTTTAGTCTGAGAAGCCGAAGGTAACCAAGGGAGATAAAAAGTCCATAAACAAGAATCAAACAGAGTTAATGGTAAATTCAAAGATGACAGACAGCCCGTAACATACTCATAATCATGCTTTTTATGCTAACTTCAATTAAGCTTCTTTACAGAGGGAAGGGGGTATTGTAAAAATGCTACTAAATTTGATAACATTTATTTTTTTTAATTTTGCTTTTGGCAGCAAAAAATGATTGAGATCTAATATAAGTAAAAAATTGTAAGAGTTTAGGAGGAACGCATAATTTCTAAAACCAGGGACTAATGAAAAAAGGGTGGATGGTGTGCTTTCTCACAGATAAGGGAATGAAAATTGAATTCATCAACTGTTTTTTTTGGGGGGAATATCACCATCCCACCATCAATAATAAATAATTAATAAGATAACATGACTGTCTAAATGTACACCACCCACCATTTTCGTTAAACCTTGATAATAGAAAGAAATGCGCTTCTAAACTCACGGAATTTTAAACTAATAATTATAACCAAATGAAATATTATCCTTCAACTAGATACATGGTTAACCAGACAGTTTTTTTTACAGGATTTTGTGTGACTTGTCAATAAGTGTTGAAAATAACTGTGCTTCATTTAAACCACCAATCAACTCAATTATTGCTTCCACGTGTGCAATAACATTGCTGCTTTTATTATCTATAAACTAAGATAATTAAAGCAAACAATTATAAACTGTATATCAAAGATGCATAAGCCATATCTGTGACCATAAAAGTCAAAAAAAAAATTGCAATGCAAATCGTTGTACTTATTGTACTCTAAATATAAAAACCTTAGACATGCACCAAATATTTTTGAAAAATTTTAAATGGCAAAAATAGCAGATTAAAATTTAACTTGTGTTGGCCCATCCCTAGTTATTTTGTGCTCTAAAAGGCATTCACGAACGCATTTAAATTAATTTGTGGAGCCAGAAATTTTTGGATATTCCAAGTGTGTGCATGCAGTTCTAAATAGGCAAGTTTCGCTTCAATTTATTTTGATTACTTTGTCACCAATACGGCTTTATATGCATCTTTAAGTACTTCGCAGCTAAATCTTATTTTTTAATACTTTGTTTCATTATAAACAGGTCAACGTTATATTCAACAAAATGATGCTATTTTGTCATGTGCAAAAGAAATCAACAGAACTGCTTGGCAGACTTTTTATGTTTTTGCCCTCAATTTTAGCAAAAAATTGGGAGTCCTAAATCCTTACCCCTTTTATGAAACATGGCTCATGTAAAATTAAAAACTGTTCGGTCAAAGTCAAGTAATGTGGAAGATTAAATCCAACCCTCGAATAAAAAAGTCATGAGGTTACAGTTATTCTAACAAGTTCCATTGAACATGATCTTTTTATAGCCTTGATTTTTGAAAATTTGCTTTTTCATGACCCTCAACATCCACTTGGGGCGCAATAGATCACTGATTCTGGACCTATGTAATAATAGAACTAAGGAAAATATATCAATTAACAGTGATTAAAGAGAACTAATAAGTATTTCTAGTAATTGCTGTTTTTATTTTTATGTTTCAGCAACTTGAGGCCAAAGCCCATGAACTATGTGATCAGCTGACTACTGGGATTTACCTAGATCCAACACAGAACCCTACTAGGTTGTTACATGCAATGAAAGATGTAGGTTTTGTTTGTTCATAAATTTCAAATATTTTTTTTTTTCGATCTTTGAAGTTCTGTGGATTTCTCAACTTTATCACTTGGATAGATTGGTACTGCTATTGACTTGATGGAGATTATGAAACATTACTGTGGTTTTCCGGATATGAAAAAAGCAAAAATTTATTGCCCTTCAAAACAAAACATTTCTGCAATTTATTCTACAAATTAATTGGCTAATCTAAGAGGCTTTATTGACTGAATTTTTCGGAAAAATTGAAAATTGAATATCAAATACCTTACCCGCGACATAAGCTCTTTTGTCTAGTGGAGATAGAAAACGAACCTCAAGTAGCCGGGATGTTTTCCCAACGTTGAGCAATGGCTTACAATGAATTTAATTCAAAGGAGCCAAGTTTAAGTGTTTCAGAATAAAAATTGGACAAGCCAGGTAGTTATTTCAAGAGTTTACAAATAACAATTAGTGATAAGTTTTCATCAAATAGCCGATCCGGGTAACTCAAGTTTGTTTTCCTTCTCCACTAGAAAAAAGAGTGTATGTTTGGAATGAGGTATTTGCGATATGTTTCATGTGAGAACTTTTTGCCCGGGCTTTATGTATGTTTATGGAATACTATTAATTAATAAAAGCTATTTAATTTTCATTTATTCTCTCTTCAGATTCAAGCCGATTTTGCTGATGTGAAAATGCGGCTTCAAGAAGTTAGTAAATGGAAAGAGTTGATAACCAACAAAGCCCATGACCTATTATTCATCAAGGATTTATCCCGGAAAATGGATATCCGACAGGAACTATGGAAATATGTCGAGGTGACCAGTAGCGCCATCAAGGACTGGAAGAAACTCTCGTTCAAAAAGGTTTGTGTGCATGGTTCCTGTAAGACTGCTTTCGAAGAGAAACATGAAAATATTTTTTAAATTGTTCATCAAAGGACTAATACACAAAATTACTTGTTGATTTGAATTTTGATGCCAGATCAGGACCAACAAGGAGACAGTATCTTGAAGAAAAGGTCTCTGTAATGATTGTATTGGTCAAATAGAACATAGTCCAACAAAATCTAGGGATTAAAACAAATAATAATTGACTTATAACTGTTCAACAAAATAATTGACACATTGGAGATGGACTGGTGGCCGAGCGGTTAAGATCTGGGACTCACACCCCTATGTTCCGGGTTCAAGGCCCTCCGGCCCCAGGTTGACTTTGGCATTTTTGTAAAAGTCATTTGTCGTCTCCGTGCCCATATTAGTTATTTAAGGTTTATTACTTATTATATCTGTAAGGCAGGAATTGTCTGCTATTTAGTTATCATTTGTATGTTTAATATTTATAGGTTGTAAACTGCGTTGAAATAAAGCGGTATAAAAATACAGATGTAATATTATTATTATTAGATTCCTTGTTTGTCATTCTAGTATTTTGATTCTCTTCCCTCAGATAAATACTCAGAAGATTCTAGACAAGTTGATGGAGTGGCAGGCAACGGCAGGTCACATGAAGGATCATTTGCCTGATGGTGACAAAGTTCTGGCGTTTTGGTTCAAAATGATGACAGACTTCAAGCAACATCTACCAATATTACACAAACTGTCTCATGAGGCTCTTAAGGTAGGGTCTTTTGTGTTGTAAGATTAGATTTTGATTAGATTACTTAGATTCGGTTCAGTGGAAGCTTGAAAATGATTAATTAGGAATAATTGGACAGTTTACCTTAAAATTGTATGTGGTTACATTTTCAGGGATTTTATCAACATAGTACCTTTTCTATGTTTTAAGTCATTTTGAATCCCTTGACTTATCTTTAATAAGTACACCTCGAGTATAAGCCCACCCCTGTTTTGATAAAATCTCAATTTTGTAAATGTCATAAATGCCTTTACAAGCCCACTCACGCATATGCCCCCTAGTTTTTTTGGGAATTCCCAATCGAAAAATTCATTGGCTAATACCAAGTTGAGCTTTGATTTTAACAGTGTAAATTTTTTAACTATCAATTCTCCCTTCAGGACCGCCATTGGAGAGCCATATTTGTTGGTTTTGGTGAGATCTATGACCCCTCATGGGACTTTACTGTGGAAGACCTTCTGTCGTTTGACCTGGCAAAACATACGCTCCTGATCACAAGTGTCCACCAGGGGGCGAAAGCGGAGTTCGCCCTGGAGAAGCAACTCGTTAAACTGAGACGGATGTGGGAAGAAAAAGAGTTTAAGTTGGCTAAACACATTCCAGATAGTGTTTACAATGGTGAGTTGGTCTTTTGAAAATATTTGTTTTTGGCCATAACATTAGAAGAAACAAAACGATGTATGTGTTTGTAAGACAAATATTTTGCTGACAAAAAGTGAAAAACCAGCATCATTTTCTGTCAGAGTAGGTATTTTCATTTTTTTTTAGTTTAATTTTTGAGGCTTACGTATTTCTTGGAGATTTTTAAAAGTCTACTTTTAGTTTATCTAAGCCAAGACATTTAATGCCTAGGGTTTGTTATTGAAATGTTTTTTTCGGAAACCATGAAATGTTTTATCTGTGAAATGTTTTTTTCGGAAACCATGAAATGTTTTATCTGGCCACTTGTATCATTTGATTAACATATTTCACATCTAACATAGTTCCCATGTAACAATATCTCCTTGTCAATAAGTAAATTATATTAATTTCATAAACTATCTTTATTGGTGGAAGGATGACATATTATTTGTTTTAATTTCAAAGTAATCAATACAGCTCTGCTGGTTACAAACCTGACTTGAATCGTTGTTGAGAGCGTGTTAAAAAAGATTGTCAAGAATGATTTCAGTTAGGTTTTTAACTCAACTGGTTCTTTTAATGCAGATTTTCTGTCAGTTCACTCATTTACACTTATTATTAAAATTATAAATATTTTGTAAATCTCCATTTTAGAAAAAAGTTTTGATGACCCAACTGGGAATAAAAAGTTGAAACGATTTGAAAAATACCGTTTAGAGAAAGCCATCGCCAACACGCCCAAAGGAATGGATGTAAGGGACGAAGATCTTTATGTTCTTATAGGAATAGAAGAGCTCAAATATTTACTGCAGGTAAATTATTTTTTTTAGATTTGTTAAAGAAAAGTTTGATAAAGAAAATATTGGAATAAATTGTCTCTTGTTGCTTCGCCGTTTTCGCAGGATCTTCATCCGGTGTTATGGTTGTTATAGGTTGTCAAATGTCATCAATTTTGACTTGCAAAAGCCGTTGGGAGGCTGATCACATCATCTTAGACACCATAAATTTCAGACTGCCTGATGGCCGAATGGTTAACAAATATTCCCATCTTTTCAAGTTGATCTCTTTCGACCTGTAAAATCATACTTCTGTTTGTTTCAATTCAATGTAAGTTGCATTTATCACTAGCCTTTTGATAGTCTCCATGCCATGCAATGATGTTAACTATATGTATAATATGTATGATGTCACATATAACTGGCCGAATAAAATTATTATATTATTATTATTTTACAGGACAGTCAGCTAACCCTGAAATCTATGTTATCCTCACCCTATCTTGCTGATTTACGGAATGAGACGGAGGCGTGGACAGATGCGCTCAGACAGATCGAAGAGATTATAGATCTCTGGAGCACATGTCAGACTAAGGTGAATTTAATGTCGGGCAATACCATATTTAAGTAAAATGAATCAATTAGTGGAATAAAAACTAACTGTGGATTTTTGGAAATTATGTTAATTTGTGAATAATTTGATGGGCATAAGCTTATAACTAAAACAATTTGATAATTCCATGATTATATTCGAAACAGTAAGTCATTGTTGATCTATTTACAATTATGGACTTTGTAGTTTTTGTTATCAATTGAACTTTTTTGTTAGTTGCAACATTTTTATTTAAATTATGTCAGATCTTTTATTTGAAACCCTGGTCAAGAGGGCCATTGCTATTCAAAAAGAATGAGAGAAAAAAACGAAGCCTAATACTTATGTTCATAGTCCTATATATTGAATGTAATGTTTCTTTTAGTGGTTATATCTGCTGAAAGTATTTGAAGATGCTGACATATATAGAAGTATGGCTAAGGACAGTATGACATTTACAGATGTCAATGAAAAATTCAAGGTGAGAAAAATTATTTTTTAACAAATTAACAGATGTGTCTTTTTTAAACATTACAAACCACACAAATTAACTACACGTGTTAAGCTACTAAGTGTGGATTTTGATTTTGCATACAGATCAAAAAAAATATTTATTTCTTTTGTAGGAAGTAATGGTGGCAGTGGTTAAGGATGCCCGTGTTACGTCTGTTCTTCAGAAACGACGCTCAGATAAATCTTACCGCCCTCTTCAAGGAGATAATCTACGCAATCTATTCCATAATCTCATCAAGACACAGGTAAATAGTGAAGGACAATAATTGTAGTGTTGATTGTAGTGCAGATTGGTAGGAATACTATACATTATAATTAACTGGTACCTGATTGCCACAGAACCAAGTGTGTTGCTCTTCAACAATTTTGCTATTGAAGTTTTGCGTTCAACAGAATGATGCTGTAACAAATAAAAGAAAATTAAGACAGTCTTCAAATTAAAATGTCCTGACATGTTTCACCACCTAGAAGGTTGTAAAACTTGTCAGATCACTTTTCATTGAAGACTCTCTTTGTTTTCTTTTAAACCTGTTTATTATGAGAACATATAGCTGTTATAAATGATGAGGAATAACTTTTATATCATTCTTCAACATTTTCAGGAAAACATTCTTCATAATTTGAAGAAACTGCTCAACAAAACTCGTACAGAGTTTCCACGATTGTTCTTCCTATCAGATGAGGAGGTTGTCTCACTGATCTCTATTTCGCGTAATCCTAAAGCTCTCCAGCAAACAGTCAGGAAGTGTTTCCATGGTATCCAGTCACTGAAGTACTCACTACCACAAGACGCCACTGAAATGAATTCTCCTCTAGACTTCACACTGAATGGTAGGTTATGCCTATATAGAATTATACACAGAGTTCCATGACTTATCAAGTTGAAAAAAGTTTGACATTTTATTCATAACTGAACTATTTTAGAACTGGAATTTATTGAATGATTAAGAATTATACTATTGAGTTAATGCATGTTTGATCATGCAGTTGCCCTCGGTGAAATAATATACAATGAAAAACTGTTACTAATTAAAGTGAAAAAATTTCTGCCCTTGAATTGAAAAATATTCCTTGAGTGTTCAAAAAAATTTCTGTCTTTTGAAATTAATTACATTGAAGTCAAGTTGCAATACAGACTTCATCACTGCTATAATTTCACAATAAGTTGTCAAAATAATTTCCACCATTCCAGCCTTGGATTTGAACAGTAAGTGCCTCCCATACATGCATAATTGGTGCCACCCATACATGCAACCCCAGCGCCCCCTAGCATTAGATGCTGGTATTAACCTCAGCTGGTAAAAGTTGGGGTTAATACTCAATAGTTTATTTGTGTGATCATGTATATTAAGCATTACCCTAAGCTGCCAGAATCCATTTAGATATTAGTGTGAGCATGCTGTCTGCTGTCTGAAATATAAATCAAGCATTTTATGTTCATAATTTGTGATCAGCAGTAAAATAATATTTTCTTTGTGTGTTTTAAAAGCAATGCATGACAATTATCATTGATGATTTCAACGAAATGCCTTTTTATTTTGAATATCCTTAATTTTAATTTTAAAAATATTATTTTGCATGTTTTCTACACATTTTTTGAATTCCATGAATAATTGCTTTCATTTATTCAACCTGCTGCATGAAAACGTAAATAATGCTAATTCAATGATGTGATTACAAATAAAGTGACTTGTTATGTGGTCACATTTTTATGACAGAAAATGTTGTAAATTTTGTATTTACCAAAATAACTAAACTTATAGTGAAAATAAAAAAACACTTGCTTTACAGAATATTCAACTCCTACCTATGAGATTATCATTTCCCCAAAGAATATTTATTAACAACTAATTCACATGTTTCAGCCCACAAACTAGAAGTTACGGCACTAGTTGGTAAGCACAGTGAAACTGTTTCGCTAACAAAACACGTGGCTGCCAACACCAGTGCCACCCAGTGGCTGTCAACACTGGAGAATCTCATGAAGAACACAATGGCTGCTGAGCTGCACTCATGCATTCAGTCCAAGATGGATGACAGTAAGATATTCAAAATGACCTTTTTAAGTTGTTAAAAAAATCTACTAGTACAGCAGAAAAGTTACATCTCAATGAAAGATCGAGTAAACATTCTTAATGGCCTACAATTGGTTACTAAAATTAGAATAACTCATAATTTCTGAAAAGAATATCTCATTCATATGACATTTTTCAGGTTCCATTGACGCCAAGAGAGTGTTGTCAGATTTATCAAAAACAGAGTCAGACATGAAAGCCCAGTCGCAAGATACTGTTGAAGAAGTGAAGGGAACACCATCTCATTGGTTGTTAAGATTTCCATCTCAGTCGGTGATTGTTGCGGACGCCATCTTGTGGGAGAGGGAAATGACCAAAATTCTTTTGGAACAGAGCATCAATCAATTGGACAAAATGAGGTTTGTGATTTTATTATTTATTTGATCGGCCATTGCCCTGACTTCAGTGATAGAACAATTAGGTCAAAAAGGTCATATCTATTGCTACACTCTCTATTACACATGTTGATTATGATAATGACAAGAACAACTTTCAAAAGCAGTAATTGCTAATCAGAAGCGAGAGATTCAGTAGTGGCTTCCTAGTGTTCTCAGAGGGTAGGGTAAAAAACCAGGATAGATTACCTAAAAGACTTTTTTGAATATCTTTGTAGGTTATCTCGCAATAAGTCAAATAATGTGGTCCCTGGTATAGCTTCCGTTATTCAGTCAATGGAAACACATTGACTGAATAAGGCCTATAAACGAGGTACCTCATTATTCGACTTGTACCGCAATCTCTTCCCTTGTCCAGGCTAGAACTGTCTTAATATACCTTAAAAGTTATTTGTCATGTGTTATATTTTCCCCTTGTCGTTCCAGGTGTGAGCTGTCCACTCGTATCGACCACTACTATAGTATTCTACGTGACAACTGTGCACAGTATCAGCAGTCGGGTCTCCGCAGCCGTCTGCACATACTATTGGCTAATCTGATTGGCCAGTGTGTGTATCAGAGAGATATCACTCAATGTACGTATTATTATGATATTACATATTGATCTATGATGTGTTGCCTTTTGGTAACTCATTGTTTAAAGATATTGTAATTTCTTAATGTTTTGGAATTCTTGCTGCTTTCTTCATCAGATCGTTCTGTTTTATGAAATAAACAGGGCATTTAAGCACTTTCCTGAAACATTTTTATGCGACCACAAAATACTTTGAAAGTTAGTGTACAGAATTTCAAATTCAATTACATTTACTAATACTACTGCTATTCTCCTAGTACAGCCAATTTCTACTTCAGAACTATAACATGTTGTTGGTAAACATTGCGTTGAACTTGCCGTGAACGCATTTGTTTAGCGTGGCTATTTCTTGAGATGTCTATAATTTTAATTGAGCTTTGAAATAAAATCTTTTGTTGTTTGGTCTCAAAAATACTAAAAGGGAGACAGATTAAAAAATTGATAATGGTGGTACTGTCCTGGCATTTTATATTTGTCTTGTTCATTGTTGTAGCACTTCTAAACTGTAACACTGTAAACGACAGTTGTTATGATTGGTCAAAAGTGTTAAAGTATCACATGGATATTCGTCCAATCCTGCGAGCTCGCACAGTCCTGGTTGATGAGCCTGACCAACAGATCCCGCAAGCACCAACTACGGAGAAGCCTGCTGTCAAACGGAGCAGGCCTGCTGCAAAGATACCAAGTTTGTAACTTTTGAATTACTACTTTGTAAATATCTGGTAAATTTTGAATGCAAATTATTTTTTTCTTTTAATTGGCTTAAAGTGATGACATTTTGATCTCTACTTCTGAGTTCAAAATTTTTCTGTCATTTCAAATGTTTTGTTTTGTAATTAGTTATAATTGAATATATTTCAATGAAAAAACAGGAAAATGATGTCAGAGGAAAAAACACATATAATTTGTTGAATTCGTATTGCAACCATTTAATCTCATTGTATTTTTGGAGATATGTTCAAATAGTTATGTATTAAAAAAATATAATATATATGTATACGAATAATTCTAAGTATTAGTTTTTAGAATCATAGGATATGACTTGAGTTGTCAGAAATTGATTCCATTTGGTTACCTTAGATATTCAGTTTCAAAAATGTTAGCAATTGCAACTAATTTCTAATCAATCTTATATAAATTAATGATTTCTACTCTATTAATTGGTACGGTGTAGATTATGACTCATCCAGGAGTGTAGATTTATTTGGAAGTCAACTGGACTTGCTGATTTGAAACATTACAAGTTGCGAGGCACACGTCTAGCCTCTTCCTCAGATGTAGCTGAATGGGAAGTCCCGCCCAGAGTTTGACCTCTTGCGTGACTTCTTGTAGACCGGCAGTGGTGACCTCTGTTTCCACTCTAATAATTTCTACTCTAATCTGTAGATGGCATTGAGCCTCCACCAATGGTGCCCAGAACAGAGACAACTGTGATCACATCCAACTACTTCAGTCCCTGCAGTGTCAGTCAACTTGGCTCAACGTTTCCTTATGAACACGAATATATCGGTCCGTCGGAACGGCTGGTGTTCACGCCACTAACTGAGCGTGCCCACATCACCCTGATGACATCATTACGCACGTTTAAATGTGGCACCATGGTCGGACCATCGGGTACAGGAAAAACTGAGACAACCATGGATTTGGTGAAGGTATGACAGATTTTGATCAATACTGGTTTTCCTACTGATGTTAATTAGTTGTATGATGGTGGCTCTTAATTTTGTGATTCATTCTGATGATGAACAATCATGTAGCCAGTTTAGAAGTCAGACAAACATAGCTTTTGACATTAATTTCGAACATATATCATTTTCAACATTCAGTCATGGTCAAAAAACGATGGTCCACAATATCCTGCACCTCTATGGTAAATTTACAAACCATTCTTACTATAACAATAAAGTTGTTTTAGAGGGCATTACGGCTCATTTAAGGACCGGCTTGGATGATTTGTAGCTTCGCTCGGGCCACCAATGAACTATGGAGGGCTACAAATCATCCAAACCGGTCCTTAAATGTCAGCCGTAATGCCCGACAAAACAACTTTATTACTATTAGTATCTACAAAAAGTATACTGCCGAAAACCTATTCTATTATGCAATTGCGTCATATTGACCACGTGACTCAGAGCAGGGCTGCAAATGTCATTAACGGCCCAGCATTTATGACCATGTGACTCAGAGTAGGGCTGCAAATGTCATTAACAGCCCGGCTGCAGCTACCCATGCATTATGGAGTTTTTAAACCCAGCAAAATAGCGTTAATCTACCGACAATGCCTCACAAGTAGATACTAATAGCTAATAACATACCTTGTAGAACAATTAAATCAAAATAATATCTGACTGACAGTTATTGATATGTCCCAGCACAGAACAGACAATAGCCCCAATTGAATCTGGAGTTTAATCTAGTCATATAATGGGCCGTTTATAGCTCCAGTCAACATGTGCTTGATTAGATTTTTTTTTTATATTCTACATCACTAGAAAATCAGCACCAAAAATTTGTTATGAGATAGGCCTATATAAGGAAATCAGCTAGCTTTCATCTAATGTAGACTTTGACAGGACCATCAAAGTGTTATTCAAAGGTATGAAATCATTTAATATCTGTCAGTGGCTAAAATATCTTCTTGTTTCATATCTCTAGGCATTAGGTCAGCAGTGTTTCACTGTTAAATGCAGCCAAGAGATGTCACTAGCGATGATGCTGCAGAGTATCAGGGGAATGTTACTGTCGGGATGTTTCGGCTTTCTTGACGAAACCGATCAATTGTCACAAGGTGGGACTTTTGCTCATGATCTGAATTTCTTCTTATAAGATAAGTGTGGGATGATTGATAACTCGTCTACAAATCCTAAGAATCACTTTAGTGGTGCAAAAGATTTTTAAATGCTTTCCTTCAATTTTTGTTATTATAATACATGTAACTTGTAAAGTGACAGTGTTGCCACACAAGACTCTGTTTGCTTTCCGTTTTGGAAGGTAGTAAACTGTCAGCGGTTAACTTGTGTATAAATATTTTGTTGATGATACTACCAGAAATCGTTGTATGAATGTTCATATACCAGAAATTGTTTGTCATGTCAATTTACCTTGGTCATATAACACTAATAGAACTAACATTGTTTACCAGGTCTCTTGTCTGTGGTGGCCCAGCAGTTATACCATGTCCAGAATACCCTACATGTGTTGAAAGTCGGGCGCGATAGTCAGTATCACACTCGAGGCATCAAATACTTTAATTTATAATTACTATTGTTCAACAGGTCTCTTGTCCGTGGTGGCCCAGCAGTTATACCATGTCCAGAATACCCTACATGTGTTGAAGATCGGGCGTGATAGTCAGTATCACACTCGAGGCATCAAATACTTTAATTTATAATTACTATTGTTCAACAGGTCTCTTGTCCGTGGTGGCCCAGCAGTTATACCATGTCCAGAATACCCTACATGTGTTGAAGATCGGGCGTGATAGTCAGTATCACACTCGAGGCAGAGCAATTGTAGATCAGGTAGGGGAAGTAGGAATTAACACAAACACTGCAAAAGACAAACTAGATTTTGTCAACTGTACTTAATGTTGCGGTTTTGCCAAAACCACAGACTTTTTGGCTGTCAAAACTAATGTTACCGTACACACCCGGGTATAAGCACACCCTCGGGTATAAGCCCACCCTCTTTTTGATGAAAACTCACTATTGTGCTTGTACTATAACGCATGTAAAATCACACTCGGGTATAAGCCCACCTCAGTTTTTTTGGCATTCACAATCTACAAGCCCATGGGCTTACCCAGGGTGTGTACAGTATATGGCACTATAACTGCAATAACGTCATTAATGCAAAAAGCTTGACTACATGCCTGATTGAATAAATAATTTGCCGACGTGTTTATCAACTAATGCTTTAATTGTGGTGTTAAATTGAGCTAATGTAGTGAAGATATAAAACCTGTCATTTTGTCACCGTCCTATGTTGAAACCCAGTGCACATTAATTCAAAATTTGAGATAATTTCCTCATCATGTTTTACAATTTCCCAGCAAGGTAATTAGTGAAGCATGAAAAATTCACAGTTTTAAATCACATCATTTATTTTCAACACATCACTATTTATCAAAACAGGTTTTATGCATTTGTTTGGACATTTAAATGTCTGTTTGTGATTTGTCTCAACCAATGCTATCTTGCCTTTTATGTGCTTTGAATGGATTATAATGCTTTACAGCTGTGAATCACTAAAAGGGAGTAGATGCTGTTCCACCATATTTGATTTTGCATTCTGGGAGTTGTAGTCTCCACAATGCTTTTCTGCACGGAAAATTGACTTCAAAAACAATGCGACTTGAGCTTTCTTGCAGTTCCTGTAATTAAGGCATGAGTAACATCGTTTTGAGGTAAAATTCATTGTGAAGAAAACCATCGCTGATTGCAAATATGGTAGAACTGCAAGTTCTTTATTGACAATTATTTTACCAATAGCATGTAATAACGCACATGTCTTATGCTTAATGATTCAAACGTCACCTATTTCTGCATGGCATAGCATGGTGTTCGGATATTTTATGATAAACCAGTCAAGGTAACACGGAATGACTCTCTGACTTTCAATCATTTATATTTTCAGTCTTGTCTGATGCCTTTATTGTTTTTCTTTGAGAATGTTATTACGTATTTATTAATGTTTTTTAAAACATTTAATATTTACTAATAATATTTTCAAAAGACTTCATCCCATCAAACTTTCAAAATCAATGCTCATTTATTTTGAAATTAAAAAAAAAAATCGGACAAAATATCTAAACTATTGGTTAGAGCTACCGACCGGCAATCGGGAGACCTGAGTTCGATTCCCAGTCCAGTTCGGATTTTTTCTGTCTTTTCAAATTCAACTATTTTTGATTGGTTCTTTATATTTCCAAATCCAGTGTAACTCAAGTTATGCGTAATACCTAAGTAGCTTCTGTGATGTTCAATGCTTTGGAGAATTTTTTCTTTTATTTAAAAAAATGTAATCATTTAAATGGTTCTATTTAGTGGTAGTTGTCAAACGCTCCATGCAAATTGGATGTCTGACAAACCACACACAACACTGTATTATGATTCTGTTATTCCTGCATGATTGTAGTCTCTGAGTTCAAAATACAAAAGATGATATTGCCTCTTCTATTTGGGTGACATTATAAACACCGAAAAGCTTTCAAAAGAATAATATATCATTTTTTTTAAATATTGATTTTTTTAAACAAGATGATTTAGTACCCAGCTATAAGTTTTGTCCTGATGCATGACCAGGATGGTTTGTTTTGCGTTACAAATAAAACTTTTTAATACAATATATCCTTGGAAAGAAGTGATTGATTTTTTCAGCTAAACCAGTCACCAACTTTCTTCCAATATTTTTTACTGTAAGAAAGTTTAGCTTCTTGATTGATATATCTTTGTTTGTTTTACTAAAACCAGAGTGATTGTGTGAGTTTGTGTGCCCACTTTGATGTCTTGATTGAATCACCAAATTCTCTTTTATTGAATGCAGATCTACATTTACCATCAACTTTCTGAATGAGCTCAACTCATGATCAGCCTCCGATCTTCAAACACAAACCTATCACGCACCACCTCCTTCCACTATACCATACAACACTTGCACATGAA
>JAOXYC010056676.1:0-14681 GCA_028565715.1 Phoronis pallida
TTTTAACTCGGCTAACGCCTCGTTAAAATACTTCATCCGATTCAAATTTCAATCGAATAACCTCACCTCATATTCAACCCAAGCCAAATAACCTATCATGATATAGTGTCTTTATTTTTGGAATTTTTTCTAGCGACATTAAAATTTCCATATGTAAAATACCTTTTAATTATGTTGAATATCGAAAAAAGACATTCTTTATTGTATACCAAGAAAACAAAGTTTTTCATTCATTATTTATTATTTCTTCAGCATAGCAAGCTTAATAGTGTATACATGTATGCACAAAAAGAATGAAAATATTCCAAGTATAATCAATGGATTGGATAACCTTTATTTGTAAGCATTTCAAATATCAAGAATTTTTTCAAAAAAGAATAAAATTATTCTATGCACGAGAAAAAAAATGATTCACTCATCAATGGATTGGATTAGCTATATAGCATATCAAAGATCAAGTTTTTTAAAGCGCTTCTGAATCATCCAAGTCAAGGCGCAGCTCAGTCGTCTCATCTCCTTACACGAAGATGTTCGACAAGATAGCATCACAAGGCAAGAGGATCACGTTCAAAAAAGTACTCGGAAAGGAGGTTTGCGCTTTGTTTACAAAAACCTGCCGGAACCAAAACTTAACCCTGAAGCTGCGGATCTGGAAGCCGACTTTATAAAGTTGAAGAATAACGTAATATTGTGGAGGTGTCTAGAAAAAGCAGGACATTTGAAAGCTTGTAAGTACAACTCAAACACCTCTGACGCAGCTTTCATGAAGGCGAATATTGAAACTTTTGAGGAAACTCTTGAAAGCTCGAAGTTACTTAGAGACGATATAACAATAGTTACAATACTAATGTTCAATTACTGTAATCTTTGCGAGTTAAACCGATTTGCTTCCCCCATATTAGACGTCCGCGAAAAGCTGTATTGTGAGGCTGCACGAAAACTGGAGAACAAGGAGGATGTCACAAAGTTTGACCCAGAAGAGATGGTTATGCATTTGTCAAACGTCAGTCGCAGAAAGGCTGTTAAATCTCTGAAGAATAATGATACATGTAGTGATATTGTCGGCACTATGATGGAGCTGACAATGTTATAATGATCAGATCATCCAAATACTCGTCAAGAGGCATTGGACCGACGTCGACTGCAAGAAAACATGTACACACAAGAAATAGACAATGCATATTTGATAGCGAAGAATTGAACGGACACCTTTAAACATCACAATTTTTACAGACTATACATAAGAATTCAAGTTTTTTTCTTAGCTTTCCTAATAGACAAATAAATATAAAAATATAAACATTGTCGAATGAAAATATTCCAGGCAAAAGAGAAAATCAATTCACTTATCAATGGGTTGGATAAGCTTTAGATGTAAGAGTATCAAAGATCAAGAATTTTTTTCAAAAAAGAAGGAAATATACTAGGCACAAGAGAAAATCAATTCACTTGTCAATGGGTTGGATGCGCTTACTATATAGGCCAATCAAATGGGTATCTAATTTGTGTTTATCAGAATGGATAAGCAAAACACGAACACTTGGTTCATTTAAGCCTAAAAAACTAGCAGCCAAATGTGATGTGATTCCGTCGTCGCAAAATCACACTCTATGGAGCTCGTGACCTTCATAGATCTTATTATCGTGGTAAGCAGTTAGGGTTACCCTGCGCTTCGCCATCTTTCGTGCATTTTTTCTCCTTACCGACAAACATATCGATAGGGCTACGACTATAACTATCAGTAAAGCAACGGCTCCGAGTGCCATACCCAAAATGTCACCGTTCGAGAGGCGCGCTTCGATAACAATGGCGGTAGTCGGAATCTGAGATGTATCCGGTACGTCGCTCTCTGTTGTCGTGTTTATCAGAAATGTTGTATTCGGTGCGTCGCTCTCTGTTGTCGTGTTTATCTGAAATGTTGTATTCGGTGCGTTGCTCTCTGTGGTATCGGCTAACTGAGATGTCGTATCTGGTGTGTCGCTTTCTGATGTTGCGGTTGGTGGGTCCGGCGTCGGTGCTGGCGTTGTTGGCGGTGGCTCTATTACCACGTATCGTGCAGGTTCTCTGTTGGTGAAGGCAACTGGGACAATGTTAGAAATGTCGCCACTCTTGTTGCAACCGTCAACAGCTTTTACGGCAAAGAAATACGTTACTTCTTTGGGGAATGAGACCAAATTAACAACAAATTTCTCCAAAGTGTTGGGCTCTTTAGGTTCATCCAACTGGCCTTCAGAAACCATTGATTGGTTGATAACATTGCAGTTGAAAAACTGGTTTCTGAGCATACTTATGTCTGTATGCACTCTGAGGTCATATCTTGAAGCTGGAAATGACATGATCGGACAAATTAAAACAGGTCTACATAACCAAATGGTATTTGTTTTGAAGCAACTCTTGAATGATTCGTTTTAAAGCTTTGTTCAATATATGAGTCGTGGTCACATATTTCTTATCGATTTGAAACAGTTGCGGTTGAACATTAATTTTATCAATCAGTTTGATTCACAGAATCAATCTTACCATTGCCATCTGTTAAGTCATCACCAACAGCTGTCCATGTCAACGTCGCCACGGAAGTCTTGTAAACGGCGCTTACAACCTAAAACACAGAAAATTAAGTGGTAATGTTGAACGTCGCTCTACGAGATCTCCAGACAACTAATAAGGGATTTACTATGTTTTCTGTTTTGTATTTACGTATTTATCTACTTGTAGTGTAAGATCTGTTTCGAAAGGACTCTCGACAGGATTCATTTCCAAGCATCATTCCATACGGTATTGTAAGATATTCATAATTAGAACGCCAAGGCTGGACAATTTGACCTGCAAGTTTTTTAGTCGGACGCTACCTTCACATTGAGAAGAGACCACAAGTATATTATAATTGCAATCCGCTAACACTTACAAAAGTCATTTTGACAATCGGCAAAGTTGCAGAGTCTGTACTAGACAATTTGTCAATATGTATTGTCATTGTGAACCAATAGCAATTGTCAATAGCATCACTTACGGTTAGATCCGTGATTTGACTGGGCTCAAACAAGTCCAAGGAAGCTGGTGAAGTCGTGCCTACGTGTTGTGCTGGCTGGTTAACAACACTGAACGACCCCGCTGTCGCAACACGAGATATCTTGTCCACGGTCGTGTATACGGGAACGTTCACAGGGGTGTCTTTAAAATGAAAAACTTAGTTGAAGCTTCATTGTATAAAAAAAAATAGAATAAAGCTCATACAGTTTTAAGTATACAGACAGGTTTGATAAATCTTGTTCGATTAGAAGCAAGCTGGGACTGACACAAGCATGAGAGAGAGAGAGAGTTCATACATTTATTAACCATAAACAATAACATTACAATTCATACGATGGTAAATTTAAATGGTAAGGAGACCTCTAATAGACTTAACGTCGCTAAACAAGAGGCCACCTTTTACGAAAAAGTGATATAATTTGCAAATAAACGTTTAAAAATGAATTAATCAGATAGATTAACAATATTATTGAAAACAAATTGTATCCATTATTAAGAGATACATTGTAATTTATAACTACAACCCACAAGCTCTCCAACTTGCCGCAATTTAAGTTAGTGCTAAAAGTACACGTTTGATTTGAATAATTCCTGGTCTAAGATCAATTCCATTCCAATTTTTGTAGAGGTTCAGATAATTACCACATTGCCCAGTCAGGAAGCAAACGTCAACAGCACTTTGTCCTCCGGTGGCTGCCATGCCCTTCTGGCGTCCAGAGCTATCTTTGACTTTGACTTTGACAGCATAATTGCCATTTCCATTGAATTTAAGAAAATAGCCCGAGTAAATACCATCTTCTTTAGTAGTATCTGCACCTATTAGAAATACAAGAGCTTGTGAGTGTTTGAAGAAATAACATGCTTGAGACGTTTGACATGCAACATTTTATAGCTGGTTAATCCCATTGATGGAACACAAGAAAGAATCCTTGTGCTTCGAAAAATTCGACAAATGCAACAAACATCCCGGTCATGCAGTTGTGTAGGAAATCCAAGAAACAATGTTTTGCTTGCTTGACTGATATAATGAGTAGCCTGAATCATGATGTCTAAGTTCTTTACACAGTTTTGTTATTAATGACACTCGCGCTATTTAGATCCTACCCGAGAATTTTCTTTTAATTTGGAAGGTGTAACGATTATGGTTTAACAGTTGATAAAACCGAAAAAAAATCGGGCGTCACCGGCATAACTTCGCCGTCACCGGGACGCGAACTTTTGAGTATTTTGCAAATTTAGGAAATTGACTGGGTGACAAAAATACTCTATAAAATCGACAAAAAGGCATGTATAAGTAAAAAGACAAATAAATTTTAAACGGCTTTGGATGTACTTCTTGTATGAAAATGCAAAAGTAATTTTCGTTGACGCTTGTTTTTTACACGAACGCTGATGCTCAAATTGCCAAATTTTTTGCGTAAAATGTTTTTAAATTTATCAACAAAAAGGAAATACGCTACCCAAGAATTTTTTTTTATTTTGATACTGTATTTGTTATTGTAACTGCTTCATGATTAAAAGTAAAAACAATTGGGGTCATCGCATTAATTTTTCCACCAAACGGAAAAGTTTGCGATGTACTGGACACAAAATCGACCAAAATACTTAATTTTGCGAGACTTGGGGGGTTTTGAGTAATTCACCGGCACCAAAATGCATAAGGATAATCTATATTTGTTACACAAACCTTTAAATACAAAAAGATGTTCACAAATATGATTTTCGACTCATTTTAACCCCACTAATGCCAATATGAGGGTAGCGCCGTACTTTAATATGTAATGAAGATAACATATTGTTTTATTATCACTTCGTCAATATTTGAAAAGGCATATTTTTATAGTAAACAGTCATATCAAACTCTCTACCTGAAATATAAAGATTGTAAAAATAACCAATGTTCAAATTCGCTAAAAATTTGAATTCAACCTTACGTAACTACAATATTGCTCTAAACTAAGCGAGAAAACAATGTGTCATGTATTTGCGCACAAACGATAGGCGCGAGTGTATTTTTAAATACACTCGCGCCTATTGTTTTTGTCAAATACATGACGCATTGTACTTAAAAGTACTCACCTGCTCCGTTGTCAAGAAGTCTGACGACTGTTTCTGATCGACTACTCTCTACGATTGCGTGCACTTTAGCACCCACGATCGGTACGGATCCGGCTTGTAGGGTCGCATAAATAATCATAGCTGGACTAGTCCTTGTATCTACAAACAAACAGTGATCGCAGAAGCTGAACAGGGATACGGAAATAGCAGTGGTTTTTGGAACAACATTGTATTTGGGCAGCAATGTATGATGGAATTACTAGTCCCAGACCCTTCAGGTTTTTGCCCAGGCTACAAACAGTTGAAGTTTCTTATATTTATCTATGGAGGTCAGATGTTAGTTCAAGGTCACTTTCAATATCACTTTGAGAATAGTTTGAAAAAGAAATTATCCTACCGGTGAAGTTGACTGTTGTTCGACCGAGTTCACTCGTCAAGGTGATTGGTTCAACGTCTGCTGATTTAGCACGTGATGTCACAGAAATGTGAAGCTCATAGTCGTAGTACTGGTTGTTATGTATTTGAAGTTTCCATGTTCCAGATTTAGCAATATCGGGCACAGTTATACGCAGTACATTAAGAGAGGTAGGTTGAGGTACCGTGAATGATGAATTAGACGGATCGATGACCGTGACAATCAGGAGAGCTACTGGTCTATTCGATGTTATGACAAATGAAGTGTCTTTACCAAGAGTGTCGTCGATGAAGATATCTTCAGAGTGGGTTTCTCCTGGAGACAACGTAACAGTGTCTCCGGATAACTGAAAAGGAATTATTCGTACAATATTACAGATTTTTGATACTTTTAGACGACCCTAAAGTTTTTTCCATAGGACTTGCAGATTTTCTACTTCTACTGATTTATAGATAGTTAACTCTGCAATTGAGCGCATGCGCCTATATGCGAAATAATGCATTTTGCTCTCAAAATTTGTCAAATCAGAACAGGCGTACTTTTGTCATATTAATTTCAATACTCGTTACTATAGATGAACCTTTGATACTTTTAAAAAGAACCTGTTGAACACTTTTCGCTATGACTACATTAGCGATTTCAGTAATTTTCTCGCAAAATAGGCGCATGGGCCTACACGTTCCGCGTATAGGCGTGTATTCATAAGCGCATGCGCTCGATTGCGGGGCTATACGGTAGCCTATCGCGTAGGGGTTGGAAAAGCACGCAATACTTTAATTCTAATAAGGTGATGCTAAACAGGCGTTACTGCAAACATTATGCTAATATAAGGTTTACCTTGACAAATGTCGACTTGTGTGATTCCTCAGTAACTGTCTGTGTAAAAGCATCTGCCAAACTCGCGCTAGAACTTTGACCACTGGAGAAATATGACATTCCTCCTGTATCTGTTGCCAAAGCTCTCAGCCTGGGGTCAGCATTGTTTGACACCAAAATGGTATCAAAAAGTATTCCAGCACTTTTGAGTTCGGGCAAATACGTTCCTGGATAGTCAGACGAATCTTGACCGTCGGACAGAAGAATTAACCGTCCTCCGTGACTAGTCCCAAGTTGGCTCTTTAAGACCTGCGTTTAAAACAAAATAGAAACTTGCTTAACTACCTTAGGTGTCTTTGCGCCTAGATGGCACATAAGGCTCCAACAGGATACCTCCACTGTCGCCGAACCTTTGCTTGGTGTCATTTGAATCACATCCCATGACCGGCCATTGTGTTTCATTTTTTGACACTAATCTTTTGGAAAGAATGAGGGTCAACATTTTCATACTCAAAAAATTCAAAACCAAACCAAAATGATTTAAACAATATATTTTGCCAGTGGGCTCTGCAGGCATTAAACACGGTCTGGCACACCCATGGGTCTGTTCTTATTGGGGGGAGGGGGTAGACTGCTGTCCAGAAGTGCCTGCTCACAGAACAAAACATCCATTGCTGTGAGAAGTGACTGCTGGACATGAGGCAGATGGAAGCGTCTGCCAGGCTTAAAACCACTCCAATGTTTCGATGCTACTGTCCACTTGATGTACTTTGCTGGGGCGCCTCCCAACCACCTGCTCCCAAGTCGAGCCAATGTCAATATTGGGCCCCGAAAACTGGCGGGAGGTGCACTGCTGTTGGTGCGTAGGCCTACTTGCTGATGAGGCATGCAAAGTGTGGCTGCGCTACTTAATGCGTTTTTTAGAATTCGGTAAAAAATAACCAAAACGTACCACTCCTAACAAAATCACAAGTTTGATAAAAACAATAATATTGGGTGGCCCCCCCAAAAAAACGTTCCCAATTGTAATGCCTCATAACTCCTAAACTGAACATTCTGAAACGTTGAAAGTTCATCTTGATTAACATCATTATAATGATAATTATTGGGAAAAATTATCACACATTTGGTGACAGGGCAGCGAAATCAAAATTTGCCGTTCCGCGGTAATTGCTTTGTTTACGTCAAATAATGGCGTTCGATGCGAGAAGCGAGGAAAGTTCATTCTGACAAGGCACATTGATTTTTATGTACCATAAACGCTGTTCAATGAATTGTTATGAAATTTGCAGCACAAAGACAAAATGTGTATGTGCAACGCATCTTAAATTTTTAGTGTAGTTTAATGAACAGTTCTCGAGATTCAAGCAAAAAGAGTTCAAGCGAAAAAATCATTGACGGAAACAAAATAACTCCGGAACGTAAAATTTCGACTAGTTATTTTGTTTTCCTTGCCGTGTCAACAAATATTAACAAATTATTTTGAAATTTTGGCTTCTTATTAGTTAAACAAGTGTGCTTATCAGGATACACTATCAGCATTTTGGAAGGATCGGTTGAGGAGATAGGTCACGTTGAAGTTGGGAACGGTTTTTTTGGGCGACCCGATATACGTTACAATATGTCTTACAGTAATTCCCATCTTGATCCCGTCGCCAATCGATGTCCCGCCTCCTGCGTAAAGTGAGTCAACAGCAAGTAGAATAGAGGGTTTTGATGACGCATTGATTTCCGTCATGTTGTGAACTATTCTTGCGACGGAATTGAATTTGACTACCGCAATGTTTATCCCATCCTCGTACAGTTGAATAGCCTCGGCAACAGTCTCTTTTGCTTGTTGGATTCGAATGCCCTTGAAATGAAAGACATTTTGTGTTGTAGTGATTTTTTAACTTTAAAAACGTTTTACAAAATATTATAAGGTCACAAACAATTAGATTGCAGCCCTGTAATTTAGAATTGTGCCAAAGCTGTCGCCCTGCCACAATGTGATTTTCATTCTTATCGTTGATTTAACTTTAAGCATTGAATAGCTTTTTGCGTTTACTCCAACAAAATATATCTCAACAGCAGATTTCATCAATAATGCTGCAATGCCTATACCAAATTCCACAAACAATTAAGTGATTGGACTTCATCATTCACTTACACGCATACTGCCGCTGACGTCAATCACAAATACCAATCGACTCTCTGCCTTTCGCATCACCCGGAAGTTGGGTATCGTCTCGACTTTGGCGTTATTCGGAATTGATGGGTTTTTGTTATCTGCAGGATATAAAACCACGATAAAGAGCTTGTAATTTTTATTTTTTTTTAATAAGTTTATTGCTTTCAATAAATCACAATACAAATGACACATAAATTTCACTGTATGATGATTCTTTTAATTTTAGTATTTGTAACCTCTCACTAATCAGGTAATGTAGTATACATAGTTATAATGGAAAGTATGGTATGGCATACTATATGCTCTATCTAACATATTATAATAATAAATGTAGATCTGCAAAAGGACCCCACTTTTTAGTAAAACCATCAGCATCACCCTTCTTCATGAAAATGTACAGATCAGTTTTGCAATAGTTCACTACAAAGCGTTTAAGACCAGTGAAGTCAGGTTTAACCAGTTTAGCTCTCTGATTATAAATATACATTTTTATCAAGCAAGCTAAGATATTAAATATGAATGACTGATCATCAAAGCCAAATCAGAGCTTGTTATTGATAATTGAAGTTTTTTGGCCGTAAAACCTATGCCAATAAATATTTTTCAAATTTGGACTTTACCTTTTATCCCCGAGTTAATAACTTAGATAAGTCAATCTTTAATTCCCATTTCTGTCTTCTCAAATTTAATGACCATGTAGCATTTACCATTTAAACTTAATTAGAATTAAAAATTTAATCAAATCCTTAATGATCGTTCAGCAAATCGACGAGTTGTGTATCCTGAGAAGACAACTGTGATGAGTTTTTTAAGCTATGGTCACATTCCAGCTCACGCAAATCTGTCGTACGATGAACTTTTTACTTCGTCAGGGGGCCGTCGTGGGACCGTCGTACGATGAAATACGTTTGTGGTCTTAATGAACTCACGACAGGTCTACGACGAGCTCACGACAGATTTGTCGTGTGGATAAAATGGGTTGGATGAATTTATCGCCCCGACAGATTTTTCATCGCAAGACCGTCGCCGATGAACCAAAAAATCGCACGACGGTCGTGCGATCATCGTACTATGATCGCGGGACTTGTCAAAATTCTTGTCGTGAACCCGTCGTAGACCCATCGTGGCTCCATTGTGATCATAAAGACCATCAATGACAAAAATGAAAATACAAATAAAATGTATCTTGGATAGATGGGCGGCTAAAAGCGCCGTCCAACAACAGTGATATAACAACAGCAACAAAAACAGTTTAAGGATGGGAGAGGGTGGAAAATGAAAACTGAAAACTTTATGGACAATTTCGGAAACACGTCTGATATGAAATTGGTGAGATCAAAATCAAAAACAACAAATCGATACGACACTTGACCCACGACATGAGACCAATATGTGGCAACGCTACGTCAAGGGTTATGAAATTAATATGCCAATACAGTTGCTGCAAGAGAATACAATGATAGATTTCTCACATTTTTGACGGGAATGAATATCAACAAAATTGTCTTTTACAACTAAAATAGTGAGGTCATCGAAATGCTCACCAATGGGTAAAGAAGTGTTGTTATGAGAAACAGTTTGGCGGTGACCATTCAAACGCGTGGAGAGCATTGCATGTTTCTCCAAAATACCAGGCATCGATAGATCTTTTACAGCGAATAAGGTAAACAACAATTTTAATCATGTTATCAATAAGTTTATATTCGCCTTACAAACGCGCAATGGTCATTAAAGTTCAACAACACCTGTTTGAAAGAGAATATCACTAAGTTGTACTTGTCCACCAAGTAGCAAAAAATAACAATCCATGAAAAACTGGAAGTCGGATTTCCCCATGTAACGGATTCACAGCATGTGCTTTAAATGTTCCAATTTTTACGCCTGAACATCTCTAAAAATGTTTATTTTAAGTATTAAACTTAATTTTTTAGACTCGTTTAGAGAAACATATAATCAATAAATGGAGTAAATTTCAGATCTGGAAATGATATTTCCAAAAAATTAGAACAAAACAAAAATGTCAAGTAAAATTCTTCAAATTACGCGGACATTAGCGGGAATATCATGTTATTTCAATGGACAGTTATAAGACAAAATTGTACCGCCATTTTTGTAAAAGGGGCCATTAACGCGTTGTTGAATCTACCTTTTTGTAATTTTTACCATTCATCTATAATATAATAAATCATCAGAATCTAAAATTAGTAGTTGTTTACTCAAATATTTTTTGAGATATTATAGCCGTAAAGATCGGGACATTTTTTCTGAATCACCCGATTTATGATAGAGACATAACCGGTTTCGGATGATTGCAAGGCCTTTAAACACAATTGGAGGGTTCTATTGGGTCATAAAATGCTGCGAGAGATCGTGAACTTTGAGTAAAGTACAAGGTGATATATATATATACCTCTGAAATCTTCGTGTTCTCTCATAATTTCCCAGTTGCTTCTTCCCTGACATAATCGATTGTGCTTGTTTGGTGCTTCGCAGTTGTGGAGTGTCAATGGGTCGGAAGTATCGTTGTCACAGAAACCAACAGTCTGAAACGTACAAATAAAAGTATGCTTTGCTGGCCGAAAGTCATTTTAAAATGTCTAAGACACGGGAATTAAATCCAGGTATCTTTTGGCAAGACATGTGTTCTCAGTACCGGGGTCTAAGTGTTTCGTGTACGTGCTTATTGTTTTTTCTTAACTTATCTCACGTAAATAGTGCAAAAGAGAATGAAGCGTGGTTTCTATATCAGAAATCTAAATACCTAGGTTACCGTTTTCCAAAGAATGAAGGTACTTTATCGCAGTTAATAAATGCGAGGGTGACGCGCTTCGAGCTCGACTGCAGAGATAAGATTGTAGTGAGTTAAAAAAATAATCTAGACGAAATAGAAAAAGTAATGGTAATTTAACAACCTGTCAATATGGGCACCAAAAAAACGCAACAATGACAATATGCAAATACTGGAATCAGCCCATCGGGACCTTAAATTCGATAGAATTCCAACAACAAATAATGCTTACATTCATGAGATAATGAAAAGACATCAGGGAAGCTTTGGCGGGAGATATGAGGTCGTGTGGACTAAACATACACTCTTCTTCAGGCAAAGAAGTCATACTGTCATTCTTACAATCCACCCATCCCTCTGGCGTCCATTTCTTATTCTCGCCGTAGATCTGAAGATGTATGTTTTTCCTGATTTTTACAATTACTGTTTGAAATTTCTCAAGCAATTAAAAGGAATACGCATGGCATATTGATAATAGTGTTGTAACCCTGCGAGACACCGCGAGACTGGATGACGTCAGTACACTGCCGATGGTATACGGTAGCCTCGTTCCAAAGCCCAAACGCGGGGGGTCGTCGGCTGCGTTTGTCGTCACTCCAACACAAATACTCTCGAAGACAAAATTGCGGTCTGGGGACGAGACTATTTTATAAGGACGCTCGTGGACATGTGCCACACTAGCTAGCTTTTAGTGGCGCATGTGCAGAGTCTCACGGCTTGCACGCCAGCGGCTGAGGTTCGAGTCCTGGAATCGGACAGATCTTTGTTATTCATCTTGTTGTTCATCTGATGACGCCACGCTACAATGGTGACAGCGGTGGGATTGACCAGTGCCCGGGGTGAACGGGGATCGTCGTACGGGTGGCAGCTCGCTCGCCAATGCCTACTTAGGTAAGGCTCCGGATCTCTCCAGTTGTGTGCAGTAGGCCCCTGGGGATGGGACACCTGCCTGTAGGATTGGGAGGAGTGTTGTAACCCTGCGAGATACCGCGAGACTGGATCACGGCAGTACACTGCCGATTGTATAATGACGCTCGTGGACATGTGCCACACTAGCTAGATTTTAGTGGCGCATGTGCAGAGTCTCCCGGCTTGCACGCCAGCGCCGGGCTGAGGTTCGAGTCCTGGAATCGGACAGATCTTTGTTGTTCATCGAAGTCCTGGTGACGGCGAGCGAAAAAAAATATTTATTTTTTGAAATTAAAATCCGGCGTTCCTACACACCATAACAATTGCTCGAGAAGAGTTATGATAAAAATAGGGTCGAAAATAGTCTTTTTGCACTGTTCCGTAGACAGTAAAAAAAAATACAATGCGGATTTCATCACAGTCTTTCTATCACTTTTGATTTAAAAAATGTGAAATATGTTATGTCAATCTATTGCTTTTTACAAACCGGATAATATAATCTATACTACCCACAAAAAGTAACGCCGCACCTAGTTTTTTCAAATGTTTTTCCGAAAAATCATTAGTTACAGTAACAAAGTACATGATGTGTTTGCCCAACTCATTCCCGATGTTTTGGTGTATTAATCATAGTCCATGAAATTTGATTTCAGGTAAAAAACTTTAAAAAACTCAGCCGTTTAAATTTTAATGCCAACACTGATTTTCAATGTTCTGTGAAAATAAAAAACAATTCTTGTACCAAAATTCAAAGTTAGGGTCTATTATGTAATTTACTACTCGAATTTTTAAAACGTGACCAAATCGGCGTTCTGGTTATGGAGAAATCTTTAAGCAAACTTATTTTTTTAAAAGAACAAGATTTTGACTCAAAATCTAGTCACGTGATCAAAAGAACGCGAATTTCTTTTTAAAAAAAAACACTCTGAAATAATTGTTCGAGATGTAAAGTTTTCAAAATTATTACTGACACGAGGTGCCTATATATATTTTCGTAAATATATAGAAAAAGAAAGAATATTCACGCGTTACGAATAAGCCACACATGCAAACTGCGATAATTTTGTGACTTTCGCTTTCGACCACGTGATTTTGTTTACCTGTTTGTCGCATTTTAATTTTCAATCGATTTCATCATAATTGGTATCAAAATGATCGTATTGAATTAATATCTTATAACGATGTTTCATTGTTGTCATTTTATCAATCTTTCAGCTAGTTATTCAAAAAAAAAGTGCGGCGTTACTTTTTGTGCGTAGTAGCCTATAGTTATGAAGTACTAACTATGTCAACTTGACTTAGAATCGGAGTGTGCTTTGCTCGGCTCTAACGTACCTGATTGGAACACTTGACTGGAACTGGAAGTGTAGTTCCATTTGGATAAGTAAACGGGTAAAACTGTTTATCACCTTCCTCAGTAATAGCATACTCATCGAAAAGTCCCCATCGAAGATGTCCAAACTCGTGAAGAAGTGTCTTTCCTAGTGTTTATTAAAAAAGAAACAATCCAAGTAAAACAGTACGAGATGGGGGATTAATATTAGTTATCGTGTAGCACATTGCTTGATTGTCTTTATAATCAGCGAAATATTATTTTAAAGATTGGTCAACCGAAAGTAGGAAGAAAAATATTTTGTTTGAGGTTTTTATTCTAAGTCGTATTCTTACCAATAGGACCCCAGCGAGAGATCGAAGTTGAAATGCGTTTTAAGTAAATATATGATAGTCGCATGTATCTGCCTGGTTCACCACATTTTCCTGGCTGGTTCACATCCGGGTCGTATTTTCCTCTAGGTCCCCTACGCCGGGCCTTGACTACCAGAACATTAGCTCTGAAACATATAATATTATGCAATAATTATTTATAATTTTTTTTTCGTACGTCTTAGTAATTAAAAATGATTGATTTTTCAGTGTGGCCACTTTTTTGTAATTTCAATCTTTACCTATAAGTCTATATAGTGATTTATGTTCGTTCCACTTACACCACGAGCCATATATCCGAATAAAAACAACACTATAGTTGTGTGCGAAAGGCCTTTCTTATAGTAAAAAGACAGAAAATATAGAATATATGATATGATGCAAATATAAACAAATATGAACTCTGGATAGATGGGTGGAAAAGCACCACAGCCAACCACAAGTGTGGGCGGAGCCGGCACGCGCCCTCTTGTCTTCCCTTCACAACCGCCAATTTTTCAGTATAGTCTCCATGTCTTACCTGTTAAAAGTCTCTCTGCCTGATGACTCCCAGTCTCGGTTCTTAGACCATGACGATGGTACCAATATTGTCACGTTACCCAAATAGGCACGGCGTTTCGTAGCAACAAATAAATCTTGTGAAAAATTGGTAAAGCTATCCTTAAAATAAAGAACAGTGAATATTAATGAAGAAGTTTTGTCTACTTTAAAATGTTTTCATTAATGCAAAAGTTGTTGAATAACAAGCTTTTTTGACAGTTCAGAATCTTTATTTCCGTCCGTTCATATTC
>JAOXYC010057787.1:0-14680 GCA_028565715.1 Phoronis pallida
TCATGTTCCAGTTCAGTTTGTTTAAGGCTAAACAGTCAGATTTACTTAATAAAAATGTTTCAAACACTTTTGTGTTTCCAACTGTAAATAAAATCTGTTTCCTAAAGCTATAATTGTGTGTAATTAAACAATTAAGTAATTAAACAATTTGGTTTTGTAATAATTACTTGCCATAGATAATATACTGCTGGGACCAAGCTTGTTCAGATGTTTAATACATTTTTTTGTTGAATTATAAAATTGATGAAACCATAGTAGTGCATACGTTTATGTTGCATTGCCTAAGGAAGTGTAAAATATGCACAATATGTTGCACTGTTTACAATTGATAAAGGAAATAAGATGCTTTGCAGTAATTGTTGCATCACATTTTGCATAGAGCCATTGAGATTAGAAAAAATGACTATCATGTATACCATTTGTTTTAAACAGTTAATCCTGAACAGATTGTATAATAGGAGTGATATAATATATTATCATTCTTCTTTTTATAGACATTATTATGTATTATAAATAAACTGTTTTATATGATATATAAATCATTTGTTATATTTTTCTTGGGTATCATTACACATACATTAATTACCCCACTTTACTAACAATACAAAGCAAAAATACTCTCATATCACAGGCATGCACAGTCCCAATTATTTGTCATCAGAATGAGGCTTGCCTTCGGAAAACCAAATCATTTGCTGAGGAAAGCAGGAGTCACATTTCATTGCACATTAACACGCCTAAATTGCATTGTTCTGCACGACAAACCACACTTTCGATTCAAAATGTGTATTGCTTGGCATTGTAGGCCTACCAATAATGCATCCTGATGCGTTCTTGATTGTACACTGTAACATCTCTGAACACTAAAAAATATGAAAACAAGTTTTAGATCAAGAAACATAGCACTGGTCTTAGGACATTTTTTGTGTGACATTAGAAGCACTCGTGCGCGACTCCGTCCCACTTCTTTCAAATGATTTTGATCGGTGGTAAATTTTAACCATGAAAGAAAGATGCAGGTATGTGACTATAAAACTAAATAGATTCGTTCGACTGGTACATGACAGACTGCAGTTGGCTTCCTGTTACTTCTCAGTGAAGCCATAGGCTACAATATATAAATGCATTCGTATGTTAAAAACACACCAATGATTGCGCTAACTTTTGATCACTTTCTGGGAAAAACACAATTTAGTTTGGACAGGTGCCTGAATTGAAACTTGGAATCAAAATTGAAATGTAGAGCCAAGTTTGTTTTTAAAAGAAAATTTACTTTTCCTTGAAAGTATACTGAAAGAACAGTGTATATGAAATGTAAAGATCCCTGAAAGATACGAAATCCCGACTGCAGTAAGAATATTTACCGATAGGTGTCGACACATTCTATACGTTACAACGAGACAGGCGAGCTGAGGTAATTCTCTCCATTTTTGCCATGGAAACTTTGGATGTCCCAGAACTTTCTGCCGAAGAACAGACTATTTATCAAAATTTGCTGCTTCAGGTAGTAGAATAATACATCAAAATGGCTTTACAAGGTCTGATGACTCTGGTTGCCCAAATCTGCTCATTTTAATTCATTGGATTAGCCGTAATCTTCAAACAATTGCAGACATTTTTCCGATTTCAGGTCCAAATCTGCAAATCGGCAAACAAACGACAATTGTTCATTCATCATTGGAATGTTTTAAACTCATAGCTTCTTGCCTTTTGTCCACATTTTGTCTCATTCATTCAACATAGCCCAAGCTGTTAATGATTAACAGTTTAACACTTTTCATTCATAAACACACTTGATCTCATTCAAAAAGTTATCACAAGCGAATACATCCAAGGTGTTAACCACTATTAACAGTTAAATACTAATAAATAGTTAACCCAGCTTCTTGCCTTTTACCCACTCATTCATAGACCCCAAGCTGTTAAAGATTAATAGTTTAACACTTTAAATTGATAAACATCATTTGATCTTATTCAAAAAGTTCACAAGCAAAACACTAGCACAAGGTGTTAAAAACTCACACCTTAACTAATTCTTGTCTTTTGTTTAAATCCTAATGCTGCATTTAAAAGATCTTATTCACATGGGATTATAAGCATGGATTACCTGGTTGGTATGGGCCAAACAATCCCAAGCTGTTAAAACATGTGTGAAATACAGTTAAGGGTATAAAAAGTCCATGACTAGAGGATTCCAATTCAGTATTAAAAGTGATTCCAATCAGCTATGTCTCAAGAAGTATATCCATGTGTTGTTTGCCACAAAGAGGTTCGAACCAAGCAGCATGCCCTGAAATGTGATATTTGCAGTAGATGGCAACATCGTGTTAACTGCAGCCCTCACATTTCTCTTGTACTGTACAGGACCATGGTCAGAGGTGAATTTGACGATTTATCATTTTTCTGTCGTGACTGTACTGCATCTTCGCCTGATCATGAAATGTCCGACAATGACAAGATGGACCAAACCAGTGACTCTAACACCAGTGTAGCATCTTCCACTCATGAAATGTCTGACATTGACGAGACCCACCAAATCGGCGTAGCAATCAACAAGCCAATCTTAGAAGAAGATACCATGCATAAGGATGACACACTACCCGAAATGCTAACGACTAAATTCGGCGTTACATTCAAGGTAGTCAAATCCCGTACTAAGCGTGGTAACGCAATGCTTGTTGACAATATGGGTTATACATATACAAAGAAAGCCACAACATACTGGCGGTGCTCAGCAAGACGCAAGATAATGTTCTTCTCGCTTTGCAAGGCTACTGTCACACAACGTGGAAGTGTCTTCACTGAAGGATCAACCGACCATACTCACCCACCATTCATTTCTTATGAAGTATGGAAGGATTTATTTATGGACAGTAATTGACTTTAAATGTGACTAAAGATGTATAATATAATGAGTTGTTAAATGCATTGTATCAAATGATTTGATGTCTTTGTGTAAATATTGTTTATAATAGATACCTGAAGTTTATATATTGTGTTTTTGTATAGCTTTGACAATAGCTTGCATTTAAACTCTTAAACATTGACAATTAAGAATAATTGATTCTTGAAATACATTTCAATCCATTTCTTTTACATAACTTGATCTTTTTTCATTGCCAATTATCGTAACCAACTTCATTTAAAAAAAAAACTAACCTAATAAAATACCCATTCACACTTTATACTAATATAGCTACCAAACATATATCCCAAATAAAATTCATCAATATAAGACACAACACCATGCAATATAGTCTTACCTTTTTATTTTAATATAATAATGATAATAATACCCAGTGCTACGTAGCGCTTTTTTATACAAAGTGCTTTACAATTCTTAATATCATCATAAACTTCAAAAGAAAACCTACAAATTCAATTTGTTTGATTTTATCCATTTTCATTAATTTCACAATATCTTCCAGGCCTCTCAACAGCAGCAGTCAGCTTCACAACAACAACAGAATGTCATCACATGTATACCAAGACCAGGTATTATAAGTTGTGTGAATGACCCACAGAACACCTGAACGTTCGTCGTTTCTTTCCTGTTATTACTGTGGCCAAAAACCCAGATCATGAACCTGAACAAAAGAAATGTTCAAACCTTTGGATAAAAAATAACAAAATCACAACCAAATGCATTGTGTTTGATCCTATTCATTGGAAGTTTTATAATGCTCAGGGTGTTATGAATGCTATCCAAGCTAAATTTAAACAAGTAATTCAAATTAGAATTATAATTGAAAATTGAAATTAAATGATCAAGACATAGCTGTTCTATGTATTGTAATCTTTACATTACATTTCAGGTTTTTGCATCAAGACCAAAGACAAGAAAAAGGAAAAGGTGTTCTTGAATGCTTGCATGCATGAAAATGTAAGTACTTGAGCCTACCATATACCTAGTGCGGCTCTCCGCGGCAATCACGCCAAGGCAACATTTGCCCTGAGTTTGTACCCCGCACACCTAGCACAATTGCCACGCAACGTTAAATCTACAGATTTGTCAGCGCGAATGTTGCAGAAAAGGACCCCCGCACAGCTAGCGCGATTGCCGTGCGCCAATCGTGCTAGGTGTGCAGCAGGCTTTAGTTAACAACTTCAAGTATTTATATTCCATGGATTTCATTAAATAGCATTATCTCATCAGCCTTATTTCATAAAACGTTTCAACAAAGTTGAGTGGTCCAATATACTTTAGATAAGTATAATGAAAAATGAAGTGAATATTTTCAGGTTTATTTATATTTTATTGTTGTATTCTTAACACAAAATGCAAATTTCGTTTGTAGGTACCTCTTCCAAAAGATATATCCGAGAAAGAACTTATGGAAGTATTGGAGTCTGAAGACCCATCAAGGTTCCGCCTTCCCATGAGTCTTGGGGAACCACATGCTGAGATTGATAAAAGTTTGTTTCCTTGGAAAATTAAGATTGGGATTTCAATTTTGATCTTAAATTAGTGCTGTAAATTTTTGCCAGCACTCAATTATGAATTACTTTGCTGTAAAAGAATTTGGTATTGTTCAACTTTTATAGGCAGCATTGTAAATAAACTTGGAAGGTAACATTTAATCAAAAGAGTGGTATTTTCAATTTATACTGTAAAAACTTTGAATTATATTGCATTGTAAATCTTTTGCAGTAAAATCATTATTTAGACAGACAGTTAATTTTATAGCAAACATTTTTAAAGAAATAAATTTGAAAATACAGTAAAATTCGCAACTGAACTGAGAGAATTTTGACTAAAGTAGTGGAGATATTTCATTTTGGATTTACAAACTAGTGTAAAACATGTTTTAAAATTATATTTGTTTTTAGCCACAAATATAAGTTGAAGTCGAAGAACAAAATGATATCGCCAATGTCCATGGTATAACGTTCCCGATTTATTCACAAATCCATCATCAGATGAGTAAATACGAAACATGTGGGAACGTTTCCTTTGTTCCTGTTGTAGCCATAGCATTTGTATTGAGCCAGCAAACAGTACATATGAATTTTGATGTGACGTAGCTGTCTAGTCTTTTAAATTGTTCCTGTTTTTGTATTTACTCATCTGATGATTTTCAAAGGCGTAAGCCCTAGCTACACTTTGCCTGCTTCATAGCATGTTCGCATCGTCAGCAGTCTACCTCCCGCCAGTTTTCGGGGCCGTAAAGACTGTAACTGGCTCAAGTTGGGAGGCGCCCCAGCAGAGGTGATCGGCCTCCACCTGCGGACTCCAGATGTTATCCATGCAAAGTGCACCCCGGGAGACAGTAGCAGGGAAGCATTGCAACTGTGGTTTTACACCTGGCAGATGCCTCCTCTGGACTGCAGTCTACTGCCCCCCAACCAATCAACGTACGAACTGTTCAATTAAGATTATCAATTTGTCCACCGTTTGGAAACAAGTGAGCGTAATATCACCTTTATGATGTATTTGTGAATAAATCCAAAACGTTATTCCATTGACATTTGCTTTATCACTTTGTTCTTCAACTTCATCTTATATTTTTTTAAAACTTCATTTATTTAGGTGGTCAGGGCTGCACTGCCTATGATGTCCTTATACACCCAGACTTCATGGCTAAAGTACAGAACAGTGATATATTTCTGGGATTCTTTATAACATGTGCATTGGAAGGACTGGAGAATAAATATGACATTGAGCTGGACAGAAGTAAGATTACAGTGATTTTATTCATTCATTATCTCTAATAACTATCTAAGTATCTTAAAGTGACCTCATATGGGGTTTGTGTCACAAAACAAACACTATTGTCTGTCAAAATCATCTGTATGAGCCGCTCAAACTATCAGTGCTCATATTTTTTTCTTAATAAACCAATATATATTAATTTTAGCTTCAATTGCCGGCTTAGACCTGCAAGCATAGTATTTCTCCAAATTGCAATCTTGGTATTCACAACTGCAGGGCAACTAAGACAGTGTGGCTTAATGGACAGTGCATTCCATTCAGGACTCTGGAGGACTTTTTGCCTTACGACACAGAATACTGAGAAGTCTTGCCCTCATCAGCTCAGGGTTTTAGTTGTGTGAGAGTATGTGAATGAAATCCCAGAAACAAGGTTCATTGATTGCTTAAAATATTTAAGGACATTCTTGAATAAGTATGAAGCCATTTATTTGCTCAATTACTTTTAAATAATTTCATTGATTCAAATTTTCAGATTGGGTTATGTTGAAGAATCGTCGCTGTGTTGGTAAGCTACAAGAGCAGAACTTACGCTCCAAATCAAAACCATGGGTAGTTGACATGGACCCTAGGTATACACACTATGTTATTCTTTACAACTAGAACATTAGTGGGCTTTTTCTGAAAAAGTCTTGAGAAGGTGGCTCATTTATGATCAATTACTGGTGGATTTTAACCAGTGCATTCATTTCAGTGTGGGTACAGCTTCACTGTATGTTTATCCAATCATGTTATAAAAGTTGGTTTAGTCAATTTGTGTTATTTGTTAATTTGTGCTCATGAAAAATGGTGAACTCTTAACCAATGTGATTTTGGTTCCATGCTTCTTAATGTGAAATTTTTTTGCTTGCCTGGAAAAGAGTATTTGAAATATATATCAAACAGATACATATTTCAATCCATAGACATGCCTATTTGTTTTAAAAAAAAATTCATCAGTTGTTATCATTTTCAGCCAAAGAGGTGTTGGAAAGCCACTTATATCCGAAATGACGGAATCAAAAGAAGATGAGCGACCAAAGTAGGTTTTCATTTTACATTAAAAGTTCAACAAGTTTTATCAATTATTTAGCTGTAAACAATGTTGGAGTACCAAAAGTATTATACTGAAGTTTACATTACCTTATGCACATTCAACAAGTATGCACACCACTTTAATGGAACTATTCATTTTAATACAAAACTTTTTAAATGAGTGCTAAAGACAGGTTGGTTTTTATGCGTCCACATATTTATATGTGATCGCATATTGTTGTCATCCCGGTGGTCATCGTTCGTCCGTTGTCCGTCGTCCACAATTGGTTTCCGTTGATTATTTCCATAACCGCTTGACCGATTTTGAAGAAATTTGGTACACATGTTCTGGGCGATAATGGGCCGGAACGAAAAGATTTTCAGGTCGTGACCTTCACTTACGCTCCCCCTGGTGGCAAAAAAGAGCGGAAATCGCAGTAATTGGTTACCGTCGATTTTTCTCCTGAACTGCTCAACGGATTTTGACGAAACTCTGTACACATGCTCTGAATGATGATTGGCCGGAATGAAAAGGTTTTCAGGACGACATGTCAACCCTTACTCCCTCTGTTGGCCAAATTTGTTGGTTAAAAATCATCGTAAATGGTTTCCGTCAATTTTCTCTGAAACCGCTCAAGCGATTTTGACGAAACTTGGTACACCTGCTCTAGTTGATGATTGGCCGCCGCAGAATTTTTTTTCAGAACTTTAAGTCAACTTAAGCTCCCCCTGTTGGCCACATTTGTTCGTTAAAAATACATGTTAATGGTTTTTGTTGATTTTCTCCCAAACCCCTCAAGCGATTTTAACGAAACTTGGTACACATACTGTGGATGATGTTTGGCCGCAACAGAAAACTTTTCGCAACTTAAAGTCAACCCTAGCTCCTCCTGTTGGCCAAATTTGTTAGTTAAAAATCCATATTCTAATGGTTTTTGTTGTTTTTCTCCAAAACCCCAAGTGATTTTTACAAAACTTGGTACATATACTCTGGGTGATGATTGGCTGCAAAAAAAAGTTCTCGGAACTTTTAGTTAACCCAAGCTCCCCCTGTTGGCCAAATTTAATCGTTAAAAATCCATGTTTAATGTTTTTTGTCAATTTTCTCCCAAACCCCTCAAGTGATTTTGACGAAACTTGGTACACATACTCTGGGTGGTGATTGGCCACGACAAAAAGGTTTTCGGAACTATAAGTCAAACCTAGCTCCCCCTGTTGGCCAAATTTGTTCGTTAAAAATCCTCATAAATGGTTTTTGTCGATTTTCTTTGAAACGCCTCAAGTGATTTTGAGGAAACTCTGGTTGATGATTGGCTGGCATGATAATGTTTTCGGCACTAATTGTCAACCCTAGCTCCCCTTGTTGGCCAAATTTATTTGTTAAAAATTGGTTTTCGTGGATTTTCTCTGAAACTGTTCAACCAAGTTTGATGAAACTTAGTTACATATGCTCTGGATGATTGGCCGAAGCTCCCCCTGTTGGCCAAATTTGTTCATTAAAAATGGTTTTCATTGATTTTCTCTGAAACGTTCGAGTGATTTTGACAGAACTTGGTAGTCCTCTACAATATTTGACTGATAATTGGCTGCTATAGGAAAAGGTTTTGGGGCGATATTTCAATTCTTACTTCTCTTGTAAAAAATGAAACTTGGTACAGATGTTCTTAGTGTTGATTTGCTTAAACATAAAGAGGCTGTGAGCTCTCCCTTACTCCAACATTTGTTAAATTATTCCTCATTTCTGCTGATTTTTATTTCCTCAATGTACCACCCACGTGGACGCATCTTTTTAGCATTGCTCTAGTTGTTCATTTAATTTCCTAATTGTCATATTGGTGTTATGTCGAAAATATTTTTCAATGAAAGGTGTCTTTTCATTTGCAGTGCACCGCAACCCAAGTTTACAATAGTGCAAGAACCAGCATCTGGTCACCCAGAGTTTCTGGTTGCAGAAATACAACTTCCAAAAGTGGTAAGTTGTCATTGTAATAACTAATTTTAGTACTGTATACACCCAGGTATAACCCCAACTTCGGGATATAAGCCCTGTTGTGATAAAAGCTTAGTTTTGTGCTTATACATAAATGCATGTAAAAGCACACTTGGGTATAAGCCCACCCTGTTTTTTTGGGGATTCCCAATCTACAAGCCCAGGGTGGGTTCAGTATATCCGCCCAGATTTTAACATTGGATGGAAGTTAATGATTTTTTTACAACGGCCCGAAGTACTATTTATGTTTTGAATTGCAATAATAAAATAGAGAAAAATGATTTGTATGGAGTTTAATATTATATATATTGTGAAAGTGCAAATAAATATAAGATCAAAGTTTGATTAATATCATAAAATATATTGGCCTTAAAAAACATGACACTAAAATTTTTATTTCTTTACAGAAAACTTCCCATACTCTGACATTAGATTTGGGTGAAGACAGAATTCTACTGAAAACCAGATCTAATGTATATTACCTAGATATATACCTACCATTTAACATTATACAGGACGAGTGTGGATCACAGTTCAATAAAACTACAAAGGTAATATCAACAAAGTCTAGTACTACGGTTTAAGTGAATTTATTATTATTACGGTTTTAGTGAATGTCCCTACAATTTTAACTGTCATGTTTGAAAAGTGATTAAATCCTGGTTTAATACAGATCGACAACAGTTTTTAACCTAGAATCAACATTTTTTTGAGAACATTGGATCAAGCAACGTTTCAAAAACTTGACTGCAATTTTTTATTCAAAAGCATACAGATTTTGTATTCAAAGTTAAAACACTTTCTAAATACAATTGGTTAAAATATAGGGACAGAACCTTTTTAGCCATTTTGAAATATCTAGACTGTTACGATTGAGGACTCCATGTCTTGATCACAAATTAATAACTAATGGCATGGTGATACCTCAAGCACGCTGTGGGATCAAGCGATATGGTTTCTTTGGTTTTTACTAGGCTTTGTTTTTAATTCAACTGAATGACAATTGGTAAGATGAGCATGTTTGTAAAAGTGAATAGTGGATGTAGTTATCAAAAATGTTGCTTTTAATTCCTGTGATGCTACATTTCTTATTTGCAGATAAATATTGACCGGTTTTTCAAAAAATTGTAGTTTTTGTTGAATTAGGTTTGATCATTTTAAATGAACAGTCATTCTTTGTTTTCAGACTCTTACCATCACAATGCCAGTAGTGCCGTCATGACAGTGTTCCGGTTAGCTTAGCAACGACCCACAATCTTGTAAAATACAGAAATGATTCATCGCATTGATAAAGTTTGCAGAGTGTGAAATGATACCTTTATGTATGAATGTTAGACAACAATTGTGTTGCATCTTTATTTGAACTGTACAAGCTAAATCGCTTTAAAAAACTGTTAATTGTATTTTTCACACAGCTGCAGCATTGGTTTGCAAACAAATATAGAGAAAACCATTTATCTGACGAATGCATGAGACAATAGGAGCCAAGGAGGAATCCAGAAACTCAGCCATCAAATATTATTACATTTTGTGATAAAAAATTCTCGCGTTTGAGTAGGGTGAATACAAATTTCATATATTGATTTCTACAGACGTTTTATTCTATGATCTTTCAAAAAATTGTTTCAACTCTATTCTCGTGAGAAATTAAATGTAATTAAAGGTATTTGCAACTATTTCTGAATGTTCTCTATCATTATGCTAGAAAAATCAATTTAAGTGAATTGAAAAAATTATTTTTGATATTTTGATCAAATCTTGTGATGTCACTGGCACGTAATTCACATTGGAAAAATATGTTTCTTTGCAAATAATTTCAAGAAAATTGCCAAATCCCTACATTAAACATATTTGCCAATTTTCTTGTTAGGAATTCAAATCTTGAAATTATTTGAAAAATAAGTATTTTTCCAATGTGTTTAGCCATGACTTACGTGCCAATGACATCACAGATTTGATCAAAATATCAAAAATATTTTTGTCCCAAAAATGTTTTTTTCACTAAAATTGATTTTTCTAGCATAATGATAGCATTGTAGACCATCTTAGATACCATTCAGAAATAGATGCAAATACCTTTAACATTTAAATGTTGCCATTAGTATTTGTGTAAAATAAATGAATAAAAACTTTGAAGTTTTAAAGTTGTTTATTGTTTTAAATCTGTTTGCTAGAAATATCACCAAACAAGCATAGGCTATCACAGTTCTAAAGATAGTCATAGAATTATACAACTTTGCAAAAATGTTAATCAAAAAGAAAAATAGAAAAAACAAAATTCTCCAAATTACTTCCAAACAATAGGTTTCGAAACAACCAGAAATAGTCTATACAACACAAAATGAAACACCTGTTCTTTGTACCCCCAATTAAATAAAAATAAATTAATAGTGAAATCACCAAAAATCAATACTTTACATAATTCTCATAACACCTTCCTTCTCCATATACTTTTCATTACTTTGTTCATGATTTTTTATAAAAAATTTCATAATTTAAGAAAAACAACTTTCTTTTGGCAATTATTAAACATGAAAATCCTGTGGTGAATATAAACCCCACATTTAACAAACACTTATTGCCAACATATACAAATACTTTACTATACATATTGAGTTATTTACAAGTCTACTCTTGAGTATTAAAAGTACTCATATGTAATATATACAAACACAAAAAACACTGACATTTCATAATGTGTGAGAAACACCAACAGTCTTTGGCTGGTAAAAATTATGTTGCAGGCTTATTCAAAACTTTCTTTCAAACATCAATCTTAATTTGATATTTTAGGTGTTGTACTGTGCTGTCAAACAGAAAGCATTTGATAGCAAAATTTTCACCTGGAATACTTCAAGTTGGTTCCCATGTATCTGTTAAGTTACTAGAAGTCTCCAAATCACAATTCCTCACTCAACCAATGATCTAGAAGTGTTTCACTCAATTTATGAAAAGTCAGTGGATCTTCTCGCATTCCACTCTGCAAATTATTGCCGCGAAATTCAATCAGAGAGCCAAGTAGCAACAGTATGTATTACCGTAAGTTAAAATAGCTAAAAGTATTGCAGGGGCAGTTGAAAGGTTGCTGCAAAACTATGGGAATTGACTAATCCTCCTCAAATCACTGTTGTAGGAATTGCCGTGTGATTGCCATTTAGGATTTTAACAAAAAACCAATTGTGTGCAATGAACGTCTTGAACTTGAATTCCTGTGGAACACTGCTTATTCATCGTTACGGGCTGTCAATTTTGCTTAATGATTATTTTGTACACTTTTTACATGAGGTAGCTTGAAAAGATACTGCATATTTGGTTTTCTGAATCAAAAACAGCTGATATGTTGGGTGTGATTCTACTGAAATTATCTAAATAACAGATTCTTAAAGCTTTTGTTCAACTGAAAGCATGTGAAAGCCTAGATGTCAGAAGGTTATATCAGCTATTATCGAATTATGGATAAGTTTGCACACTATCTAAACTAAACCTGAACTGAAGGTAAACAAAGTCATAGACTAACCTAATGATTTCTATCAAGATTGTCCATTTTAATGGTTATTATAATTATTTGATTGCATAAATCTATCTGAAGGAATATTTGGACTACCGTATTCCAAGTTCTGACTAGGGTAGGGAAGGAAGTGAGATCATCGTCCGCGTCGACCCCTACCTACTGAATCGAACAAGCTGGCGCCGGCGTTCCGTCGGCGTTGGTTGCCCCTTGAGGCGGAGGACGCATGACTACTCGTGGGGCGGGACCTGCTGGTGCCCGGCTCTCTGATTGTCACCTGTAAGATAAAAGATGGATGTTTATTATAAGGCATTAGCTTATGCAAAATAAAAGATGAACATTTATTTTTTGATATGATTTGAAATTACAGATTACCAATAATACCATTGCATATGTACTGAGGTCTTACCACAGGTAATATAAAACAATTGGAAACTTGAGATCAAACATGCTTCATACGGTTAGGCTTAACTCTTCTGATTTCCAATGTTTTTAAATAAATATATAACCTATTTAAAGCCCCGATATGAAACCCTTGAACATTAAATAATGCTCATACAGTAATTGTCTTATCACATTGTGAAAATCTATTCAAAATGACAAATGCTTAAAATATGTATCATGCAATGCTTTTGGGAATGCATTCATGCTTTAGAAAATTCCAAGCACATCTCTGATTCCACACAAACACAATTCAAAGAAGCTATCAAAAATTTCAATCGGTTGTTTTTTTGATACGGAAAAGTTTTTTTTTTGAAAATCATGCAGGAACCTGTCTGGCCAAATATCATAATTTTAATTGTCTCGGGTTTTTTTTCTGCATTCTCAAAATAGGATTTGGTCATCAGATTTCAGACAGGAGATAACAATAATAACGCTTCCAAGCCAGTAAAATGCTTATTATGAGAGATCATGAACAATATTTTTCATCAATAATCAAATTGTAGCAATGCAGCAATCAAATAACATGCACGGAAATTAAACCATTTTATGAGTCCACCAGAATACATCAACGTAGCCAGGTACATGAAGACACATAAAAGAGTGATGTTCATGTGAAATACCATATCAGGACAAGTATGATAGTCAATGACCCGACATGAAATAACCCTGGTACTTTCTGTTTCTGTCATGAAATGCCACTTGATTGATAATTGATGCATTGATAATGAAATGCGATATAACATACGGTGAAAAATCCACATTTTATAATGTGAAATAACTCTGCCCTCTCAGTTATATAGACATGGAAAAATATTTCCCATTCGAACGATGCTAACAAAAAACCCACACAGTGTAAAATAGCCCTAATACTAGCCAACACAAGAAAGATAAATTAATTGGTGTCCATGTGAAAGATGATATTTTAGACTAATGTGAAATAACCCTCTTTTTGTTATTGTGGAAATGTGAAACAATAGTGTTGATGAAAAGATATAACAGTCAGAGTGACACGTGTCTACCCAGGAAGTCAAAACTATGTGAAATAACCCTGTTCTTTTGATTGTGAAAATGTGAAACAATAGTGATGATGAAAATATATCAATGAGTGACACGTGTCAGCCAAGTGTGAACTAGCCTGCCCAGAAAAGAGATGACACGTGAAAGAGTGGTGTCCGTATAAAAGATCACACAGTGCTCACTCACCCGGGATATCAATGCTTTTTGTTTTTAGCTGCATCTCTAAATTTTCATAAAAAATAGAAATATGTCAGAATCTAACGTTCTTCAATTCCATCATTCATCCATTCAAATAATTCAAACTTCTCATAGACTGGCGTAAAAATCTTGACACTTTACTATAAAAAAATTAAATTTACAAATACATTTAACACAGTCAAGTATTTCACCATAGATGTAAAAATCTTGACACTTACTTTAAAAAATTTAACACAGCCAAATAATTTCACCATCTAACTTTTCTCCCAAAAGGCCAGTTTAAATAAATAAGTTTTACTGCCTTTCGGAGACACCAATAAAAACTGGTTTACACTTATTTGTAAAGATGCTTAAACTTTGCAAGTATGTTAAACAAATTCATTCTATTTTTTTGTTTTATGAAGCTCACAGAAGGATGCTGTTAGTAAATTGTATCATAAATAAACTTTATTGTCTGCACATTTTCATTAATGATTGACTGTAGCTTTATGACTGATTTTCTGTAATGCTTTTTCACCTCTCTTTTATCTGTTTTTCATTAATCGAAAATAAATACATGACAGAAAATCGGCAGTGCTGATTGCAGCCACATTGTCAATCAAACTTACATTGCCATACTGCAACCAAAAAATAAAATTTAAATAATTTATTTTTTTATTTCTATACATCTTCCATTGTAAGGAACAGCCAGTGCAAACACGCATTAGTATCTACTTGTGGGGCATTGTCGGTACAATAACGCTGTTTTGCAGGGCTTAAAAACTCCATAATGCACGGGTAGCCGGGCTGCAAATGACAA
>JAOXYC010058898.1:0-14662 GCA_028565715.1 Phoronis pallida
GTTCGAGTCCGGCAGCAGACACTTTCTTTTTTGTTTTTTTTTGTAATTTTTAGGCACAAAATAGAACAAAACTTTACAAGATTATAACATTGACTACAATGTCGTCGTACTAAAATTATTAAAAATGATTTGAGAGCTTTTTATCCGATAAAAAGTCAAACCTACCCTTATGAGTAGGTTAAAATCGGACATAAAAGCTCTCAAATGACCCCTTCACAGATTTTTTTTGAATTTTTGACTCAGATGCAAGTAAATTGCGTTCAACAAAATATTCGTAGACAACATCTCTAGTTGATTTGCGATTTCAGTGATTTACTTTATTTTATCATTTGATCAAACTTACAATATATTACCACAATGTAAAGTGATTTGTCTAATAAACACAGTTAGAATCTTGATTGTTGTGACATGCACTCTACTAAACCTTTTAAATTTCAAATAAATGTAACTAATATGCTTTTACTGGCAGAAAGTGATAAATTTTGAAAAGACAGAAAATTTTTAAATGTCATTTACAGGTGCGAGACATGTTTGCACTAGCTCGTAAGAATGCACCATGCATCTTGTTCATTGATGAGATTGATGCTGTCGGGCGTAAGAGAGGTGGCAAGAGTTTCGGTGGACATAGTGAACAGGAGAATACACTCAATCAACTACTCGTGGAGATGGATGGTAAATATAAACATTTAAATATTAATAACTAAGAGTTTCGTTGGATATAGTGAACAGGAGAATACACTCAATCAACTACTCGTGGAGATGGATGGTAAAAACTGAGACTCATATAGGATCTTGCACAAGTTGGAAATTATATATGAGAATTCTCAAATGAGTTGGTAATTGAGTTCCAATTTAGTTAAGATTTCGTACAACTTTGAGAAATCTCATATTAAACTACACTGGTACCTGATCATTGTTGCATTTCTAGCCAACTATTTGCACTTTGAGAAAAACCATCCTAATTTTCAAAAAAATACTCGCTTTTTTTTAAATGACCATAAAATAGCCTTCAAGTCTCAGATTCTAGACAATCAATCTTATTTCTAAAAGGGCTCTTTCAAAATTCTTTTGATGCTTTGTAAATTTTAAGCTAATGTAAATGTAGTTTAACTTTAATGCAATGTTTTGAACACACTGCTTAACCTGTGGAGTAAAGTTTATAATAGGTTGTCATGGTTTCAGGATTCAGTACCAAAGAGAATGTCATAGTTCTAGCTGCCACTAATCGTGTAGATATACTAGATCCCGCCTTGATGAGACCTGGCAGGTTTGATAGACAGATATATGTAGCGCTTCCTGACATCAAAGGAAGGTATGTATAGTATTCACTCTAGTGTAGATATACTAGATCCCGCCTTGATGAGACCTGGGAGGTTTGATAGACAGATATATGTAGCACTTCCTGACATCAAGGGAAGGTATGTATAGTATTCACTCTAGTGTAGATATACTAGATCCCGCCTTGATGAGACATGACAGGTTTGATTGACAGATCTATGAAGCACTTCCATTAAGGGAAAGTATAATTATATAGTATTCACTGTAGGGAGACCTGGGTTCGATGCCCAGTTCAGTTCAGAAATTTTCTATCTTCTCAAATTTATTATTTACAATTAGATCCCCTTTGAAGACTACCCAATGACAAAAAAAATGATAGAAATAGGAAGTCTAAGGCGAATTGTTGAATTGTGTAACTTTCAATGTAGTTCATGAAGCATATTAAGTTTGGTTTATAGATTAATAATGATACAGTAAAAAATGTTATCATGATTTTCTTCTTTTTTGGTTGTCTCCATTTTTTCTGCTGGTGCGCCTGAAAATGTTCTATTAAAATCAGTCATGTGACATGCGGTAAGTTTATGAACGAAGCGCACTGTATTAGTGTAGTAGCTGCCTTTGGTCTTTCTTAAATTGTCCTTAATTTTCAGAGCATCAATATTCAATGTACATTTGAAGCCCCTAAAGACAGACATTGATAAAAGTGACATGGCCAAGAAGTTAGCGGCGTTAACACCAGGGTTCTCCGGCGCAGACATCGCCAATGTTTGTAACGAGGCTGCACTGATCGCGGCCAGAGATCTCAACGAAAGCATCACACAGAAGAACTTTGAACAGGCCATTGAGAGAGTTGTTGCTGGTTTGTTTTACTTTGTTATTATAAGACATGTTGATTTATAAAGCTGGAATGTGAAAAGAGATAACACAGAAAAATGGGGCTGAAGAGGTCTGTTCTCCCTACCCAAGAATCAGTTGGGGCTAAAGAGGTCTGTTCTCCCTACCCAAAAATCAATTGGGGCTGAAGAGATGATTTCTCCCTACCCAAGAATTGGGTATTGCTAAGTATATGTTGATTACATCACTCCGCTTAAACACAATCTCCTACCAGGAAGACCTCCTGCGATTGTTTCAGTTTGTCGTTTTCAACGACGGGCTGAGTTCAGTCTCAGTGGAAATGTATAGGCTTTTATGACGCTATTATACTCAATTTGTGGTCACCCCTTGCACGTAGCAATCTCAAGAACAAAGGGTTATGAAAACTATTTATGTGCCTTAATGAAGGTCCTGTCAGCAAACAATTTTCTTCTAAGAAGATGCTAACATGTTGCAATCTTCATTCCCCTTTGATAGGTTTAGAGAAGAAGACACAAGTGCTTCAGCCTGAAGAGAAGAAGACAGTCGCCTACCACGAGGCTGGACATGCCGTGGCTGGATGGTTCCTGGAACATGCTGATCCATTATTAAAGGTAATATACTGACTGTATAGTTTATGAAGCAGTACTCTAAACTTTGTCATAGAAGCAAATCTAATACTCAATGGTTTGCATAACTGAAGTTGTCAAGAGTGTTGAAAAGGTAAGTTCTAATGAAAATTATCTCAAAATTTGTACCTGACAAAACAAATTCTGAATTCAACTGAAAGCTAGGAATTATCAATTAGAATGAGTCCATTCCACATATTGCGCATTTATTCATATGTTTTTTATTAAGAATACGCAAATTTGAATTTCTTCTAGGTCTCAATTATTCCCCGAGGTAAAGGTCTAGGCTATGCACAATATCTACCCAAAGAACAGTATCTTTACTCCACTGAGCAGGTAAGACCAGTGCATCTTATTTTTTCATTCATTCAGCGCAACTTGAAGAAAAAACTAGGTACTCATTTTGGAAAAAAAAAATAAAGATAAAATAATGTAACATCACATGAACTTCAATGTTGTTGTCTAATGCATGGGTGAAATCACATTATTTTTTAACATTAACTTTTTTTAAAATTCATCACAATATCAGAACATTCATTTTAGGTTAAAAAAAAGTATTACTTATAACTTCATTAATTTTATATTTTATGTGCTATAAAATACTTCTGCTTTGATATCTTAGTTGAAAGAAGCATTGCATATTTATTGGCATAAACCATCCTTCAACATAGCATTGTTTGTTGCAGCTGTTAGACAGGATGTGTATGACTCTTGGTGGACGTGTCTCAGAGCAGATTTTCTTCGATAGAATCACAACAGGTGCTCAAGACGACTTGAAGAAAGTCACACAAAGTGCTTATGCCCAGGTAACCATCCTATCATAACTCTTCTACACTAAGGTCACCTCACAATATTTTGGCTAGCAGAGCATGTTAAAGAAGGGCACTTAGTCTCTCTCACAGCCCATCTCAAACAATGGTCTGTTCTCCCTACGGGATAATTGAGTATCGCAAAGTATATGTTGATTACGTCACCCCGCTTTTAAAACACAGTCTCCTACTAGTCTCCTACTTTCTGTAAAAAATCCCCTGTGATTGATACAGTGTCCCTCGGCCTGAGTCGAAGCGGCTGGAGTTCAGTCTAGAGGGCACTGTGCTTTTGAAAGTTGTAGAATTAGTGGACCATAAACTTTGCTCAGACAACTAGTTTTGGTTATTATGGTGAGTGATTGTTGAGAACTATGTCAAAAATGATTGCTTGAAAAATAAGAATTTTAAGAGAAGGGTTATATTGATATAGGAAAACCAGCTTTATATATTTTTGTCGTTAGTAATCATTTATGTGTATCATATATTGTTTTCTACGCCAGATTGTCCATTATGGTATGAATGCCAAAGTGGGAACGTTATCCTTCGATATGCCCCAACAGGGGGAGATGGTGTTTGATAAACCTTATAGTGAACAGACGGCACAACTCATTGATGAGGAAGTACGCTCTCTCATTCAGTCAGCATACAAGAGGACGTATGAGTTACTTACACAGCACAAAGTCAAAGTTGAAAAGGTAAAAAAACTAACTTAATATCTATTGTGAAAAGAATGAATTGCCATCGCTGAAATTTCAACGACATTTCTAAAATTCAAAGTTTGAAGATACTGTCTCCTCGTTGGCTCCCGATCTGGCGTCAAAATTCAAATCTTTTGTGTATGAGTCCTTTGATGAACATAACTAACTTGCATCTGGGTCAAAAAAATATGTAGGGTGATTTCAGAGCTTTGTATCCGATTTTTTGGAATTTTTTGACTCAGATGCAAGTAAGTTATGTTCAACAAAGATTTGACGCCAGATAGGGACCAACGAGGAGACAGTATCTTTAAAAGATTGATCTAATTTAATATTTATTCACGGTGGTCTTTTTAAAATGGGTTTTTGACATTTTTACTTGGCACCACTCTAAAAGAGGCCCTTTGGATTAAAGTCCAAAACCCCTCTCTTAACCATCAGGGAGGAGCCAGACACCACCTTTCTGGCAAGTGGTCCAGAGCAGTTTTCCAAGTATCCAACATAGGTTTTAAATGACAGGTCACACGAGAGGTCAAACAAGAGCTCAGACACAAGATGTGACACCTCAGTCAGGAGGCCTCGAAACTGAAATAATTTAACTTGGTAAGTCCAGCAGACAAGACTAATAACTTCATATAGGGCCTACTCATGTTTCACTTGTGTTTTCATGTAGGTTGCACTGAGGCTTCTAGAGCGAGAGGTGCTGAGTAAGGACGACATGGTGGAACTACTGGGCAAGAGACCTTTCATTGAGAAATCAACTTATGAAGAATTTGTGGAAGGCACAGGTAAGCAGTTATTGTAAAATTGAACCAACACAGTTTTTTTCAAAAGATATTATATGTTATGGTTAAAAACTTGATCAATGGCCTTAATCAAGAACCCATCACCTTAGAATCTATCACTGAGGCACAGACTAGAGGTTTCATAAGCAGTCATTAGATGGCGCGCGTTGACTTTACTACAATCTGATTGGCCAAGACGGCAAATTTCCACTAATGCGCCACCAAGTGTCGCTGGAAATAACTGCTACATGAGGATACGCTTCACGCCCGAAGGTGATATATCGATTTATTGCGAATTTACTAATTTAATGATCAACGATTGTAATGAAACTTTCTGATAGATTAAAAAGCCCTCCCTCTAATTGTAATTTAATGCTAAAAAACCCGAGAGTTGTGCCTTATTTTTAAAAATATCTTCAATTTTAGCGTAGCGCGGCCAGCGCAGTTGTAGATTCTATGGTGATGGGTTCTTGCCTTAATGTTGACCCAACATGTATGACTGAAAGACCAACAAATGGATCAATTTTAAAATAAGGGGTTGTTTTAGTAAGAAATGGGATACAGTGAAATATCTGAAGCTGGAATCACCAAATTTAAAATCCTGACCGTTTTAGGACTCACATCTGTCACCTTCTACTTATGTTGAATGAATGGTCAGGCCTTGGTAACAGCGGTCACGGGACCCAAATACAGGGTACACGAACCCAAAATACCGGGTACATGGACCCAAAATACCGGGTACGCAGACAGATAGTGACTGCAGCCAGCAGATTTGTTAATTGTCGGCGTACCCGGTACTCAGTCGCTATCTGTCCGCGTACCCGGTATTATCATCCCGTACCCGGTATTTTGGGTCCGTGTACCCAGTATTTGGGTCTGTGTACTCTGTATTTAGGTCCGTGTGCCCGGTTTGGTGTCCGCATACCCGGTTGTTACTAAGGCCTGATGGTGAAGTCCTTGAAATGTCATGATTTTGAATTTGGCAAATCAAGCTGAATAGATTCATTTCTTTTCAATAACATTTCCGCAATCATCCATCATTCGCATCATTAGTTGAGATTAACAGTGTTCGGAATATTTTCCACAGGATCCTTTGAAGAAGATACAAGTTTACCTAAAGGTTTAGAAAACTGGAATAGAGATGCGAAAGAGGAAGAAGGTGAGGGCGGGGAACAGCAGGGACAGACAACATCATAGACATGGAGGGTGAATAGTCAGCAGGGACGGAGAACGTAACACTGTAGGACCCAATGATGAGATGGGCTTTGGTGTTGGAATGAGTAGTGTATATGAAGTTAAATCATTAAGGTTCACATCTTGGTAGTGCCTTCTGGCTTGCAGTTTTCATTGTTGACACCGGTGAACCTATGGTATTAACATTGCCAACTATGGAGAACTTACCTGACATTGTTTTTGCATTATTGAAATAACTGACAGATGGAGTGTTTTGGATGATACATGTGTCCTAGTAGTAGATTGTTACTTTGGACATTGAATTAACACCCAACGCAGTGCAGTGAAGGGATAGAAAATATATTATGTAATCTATCCATTATTTATTTTCTTTATTGTGAAAATCTCAACTCTGAACTTGAAATTGTGAAATAAATTGTCATTGGTCTGAAATATATAAGCAGTTCTCAATTCTTGTTGTTTGTATATTTTGGGAGCAGTCTTTCATTTGTACAGGTTTATTGAGTTTTTTCTTATCAATGAAATAATTTTTTAAGAACAATTTGATGATGTTAGAAGGCTAAATGACACGTGAAATATTGTTGTCCGACAAGGTTTTTATGGATACAAAGTTCTCCCCTTTACCGATTTTTTTGACTATGATGCAGGTTAATTATGTTCATCAAAGGACTCGTACACAAAATTTCTAGTTGATTTGAATTTTGACCCCAGATCCTCACCAACGAGGAGACAGTATCTTTAAGAATTATTGTAATAATGCCTGTCAAAGATTAAAGATGGCTCGCATGACTTGAAGACACTGTATGTATACACTTTTTGGTAAGATATTCTTAATAACTTTTTTTTATCAGCAACCAGCATCGATTTATTTCGTTTTTGACTTTTCACGTTATCAGCATGAATTAGTCTTTATATTTGAGATCTTCAACTTCCCCGTCGGCGTAACACTTGACGTTCAATTTATCGAAGAACAGGATGCCAACAGCGTTCGCTGTCTTGTCGTCGACCTTCTTCAAGCACTTCCGGAAAGTTTCGTCACATGGGCAGTCTTGCCTAAAATGAAGAAAAAAATGTTTATCTGGATATTTTTGTTTCTCGATATTGAAATTCGAACACCTATTTTGAAGAAGTACAAGTATCCTCTTTTTAGGTGTCGTTAATTCTTTATTTTTGACAAATCAACATTTTAATCCCGCCATGTTTCAGTTCAAAAAAACATCTTTTATTTGGAAAATATGTATTTAGAGATCTGTGCCCGGGATCTGTGTCGACATCAATTTTTGTGTTGAACCTCCACGTTGCATTAATTAGGTAATATTCTGTCGCTTATGGTTGTGAAATTATCTCGTAACCCAAATAACCGTGAGAAATATCAGATTTGACCAAATTGTATGTTATGTCTCATAGATTAGATTTACATAGTTTATCTGTCTTTCACGTTGGATATCGGAATTCACAGTTTTAAAAAGCTTTCACTACTAAAGTTTTATTGTATCGTTGAACATTTTATTTAAAAAACGTAGTAAAATGACCACCGTCGAAACTGGCTTGCTGAATCAACCGATATTCGTGGTTCCCAGGTTGGAATCCTCAACGAGTCGGTCTTCCCTAAATGGAGGCTCCCACAAAAATCGATGTCGACACAGATCTCTAAATACATAAAATAACTAGCGTTGGGCCAATACAAGTTAAATTTAAGCTGTCATTGATCATCTAACTACAAACTCACCCAGTAAGGAACCTTTTCTTATTCTGTTAAATAAGTCATTTTTGCCACTTAATTTTTTTCAAGATATTTGCTGCATGTCTAAGGTTTTTATATCTAGAGTACAATCAATACAACGATTTTCACTGCATATTTCTTTCGTGACTTTTATGGTCATGTACTCGATACGGCTTATGCATCTTTAAGTAATAAACTGATGTGGTAATTAAAAAAAAAAGTCAAACTTACATAGGGTAGGGTGTATAGTTGTATACCCCATACTTGGTAGAGAAAGGCTTGATATCATTGCGGCAATGGTCATGCGCACGGCAACATTTGTCAGCCTCGACTTTCCTTCCCAAGTCGTCGTAGTCGTCTGATTTATTTCCTATTCCACACCACTTGGTTCCTATGGCAACATAGCAAAAAATTCATTAAATATTGAAAAATCATAAAAAATCGACAGCGGTCGTTCGGATTTTTCCAAATGTCATTCAACCTGCTCAATAGTGGCCACTATGTAATTCATACTATTCGAGATACTTGTTTATTCATCGAGGTTCGTACCTGGGAAAATAATACTGATAGCTCTCTTCACTTTGTACGGAACACCATGCCCTAAACCGACACAAACGGCAACCAGCAGTAACACTTTAAGGTTCATCTTGCCTTCTTCCTACTGATCTGCGTGACAAATTCTGCACTGGGTCATTAGTGTTCACAGTTTAAGTTTAGATGCCTGGTAGCCTGGGGGGGCTACTTCGTTAAAAAGTGGATAGGCCGACGGATGTGCAGCCCTCAGGTCAAAAGCACGCTTGGATACCCAGCCAAGCTAAAAAGTGGTACCCATATGTATACCAAATTTGTCAAAATTATGCAAAATATAGACCTATTTCTATACCTCAACGCTAAAAATACCTTAAAATGGCAAAAAACGACCCATGTCTATACCAAAATATGTGAAAAACCGACCCATATGGATACCAAAATCGGTGAAAACTCGGCCCAAATGCCGACGGCATATCTGTACCCACCCCGAACAATGGAAGTACCCCCCGGGCCTGGTAGTCGCGTAGGAGTGTGGAAGTTGACGTTATTAATACTTTTCAACCGTATATTGGGTGGACAAAAACAACATTGTTGCCGCCCTATGATTGTCACCCTTTCAACCTTTCCGCTCAAAATGTAATGCTCTATCGAGGCTTTCATCAACCTCAGTTTTTAACTTTTTACCCCGTTAAAAAATGAGAATGATTTTATCAAAAAAAAAACGATGTTAAATTTTGCCGATAGACCGAGTTTTATTTTGGCGCGCATTGTCCTAATCTCAAAAAAACCTTTGTCGACCCGTATGAAGCCCGATTCGAAAACTTTTTGAAAAAAGTTGAAATGGTTTTAATCATAACATGTATTCTAAATTCACTAAATAGTTTCATCCGACTGGTAGATATATAAAATGAACATATTCTTTCGCTCACAGTCTTTGAGAAAGTCCACAGAGGTGCAGGGACGAAAACGTTCAACGGTACGTAATTTATCGACTGTGAGCGAAAGAATATGTTCATTATAACATGTATTCTATAAATAATGGTAAATATTGGAAAGACGGAAAAATTCGGTACGGGTCTGGGAATGGTATGATTTAAAAATCAAGGTTTCACTACATGTACATATGTATTTTGTGCGACGCATGGACCTGGTTGAGATCATTTGATATGGAAAGTTTTTGGCCTACCCGATATACGCGTGGTCTTATTATCTACTGTTATCAGGCCGAACTGGATACAGTCTCTTTATCTCGGAGAATCGTCTGCCACTTCCCACCCACCCCCAATGTCTACCGTGAGTTTACAAAGATGGGGGGGGTGGCACACGATATGGTCCTACGACACTATGGTCCTACGACATTATGGTCCTACGACACTATGGTCCTACGACATCACAGTCCTACGATGACGATAAAACGACACCATGGTCCTACGACATGTTGGTCCTACGATTGCGATAAAACGACATCATAGTCCTACAGCCGATTGCTATAAAACAATCGTGTAGGACCATCCTGTCGTTTTATTGAAATCGTAGGGCTATGATGTCGTATGGCAACCATGTCGTAGGACCATAGTGTGGTAGGACCATGGTGGCGTAGGGCCATGATGGCGAAGGACCATCATGCTGCACCCTACAAAGATACACATCCCGTGCCAGTGCACGTCATGAATCCGATTGATTATAAACTCTTCGAAATGGGCGCTGACATGAGATTTTTTGTCAGGATGGGGCTTCTTTCGACGCGATTTAATATGCAATTATAGGCTGCAGTCCCCGTTTTCGACATTAACCCACAATGATGGCATTGAACGGTAAAATATTGTACCGCAATTGAAAGAAATCACTTGCAATTAGGGAATATGGTAAAAATCGTGCCTCCCACAGAAGGGGTGCTATTCTCATTTTTGTGTGACAAGCGTGATTTCAACTTTTTTGCGAATGGTCCCCTGGATTAATTTTATTTCATTTACCATTGCTGAGAGTAAAGAACCTTTCACTTTTATAATTTACTTTAAGAATTTTTGAAAAGTGTCCAAATCAGCCAACCGGTTTAGGAGAAATGTACTTTTGCAAAAGGAACAAGATTAATTGATTCAAAACTCTTGTTACGTGATCAAAGAAATGTGAAAATAGTTTCAAAATTATTATTTACATGAATTTGAAATGTTTAGGGGAGAGTGGGGTAAGGCGGCCCCCCCTAACTTTGAAGCTCCACTACTCAAAAAGTAACAAATTTATGTAAATTTGATTACACAATTTGGAAAGAGCCTAGCCTATATTTTGCAAAAAACGTAATAAGTAGAACTCAGAAAGCATCGTCTTGGCTCAAAACAGATTTGATTTTTTTTTGGGGTGGTGGGCCGTTTTTACCTAGTTTCGTAGTTATTTCAGTAAAAAGGAATTCACGCGTTACGACTGGATACCAAACTGCACTAGTGACCATTGTTTGACTTTTTTCGTCCACGTGATTTTGTCTACTTGTTTGGCGCCTTAATTTTCAACCAATTTTATCACGATTGGTATCCAGTATTGAATAATTGAATATATCTTTCGAACGATGTATTCCTATAACAATTCTAAATAGAATCGGTGAGTTGACAACAAGTAAGAGAGGATTGTTTCGTAGAAAAAACCCGCTATAAGATCGACAGTTGTGCAGAAGGGTTGTGCATTTTCAAACACTTTTAAAAGACTTGACATTATCAAAGAAAATACAGAAAAATTCGGAACTCGAATATGTTTTGCATTCATGAAATAGACAAATACTAATTTATATAAGGTAACACATTTATTTGAAAGAGATACAATATACATGGTGAACCTTTTCGATGTGCCAAACGATTTTTAAAGCTTCACCATTTTGAATTGTAGTATACTTTGATTAATTGGGCCATCTAAGTACTTTTTTACTTTATGCTGTTATAGTATTCTTAAACCAGTTTACTCCACCAAATTGTCCCTCGATTCTTGGAGTAGATATTTCAATACGTCATCCTTGGATGTTTCGGACCTCAATAATCTTCCTTTACACGTCTTACTCTCGTGCGTCACGCGCTTACGGTAGTCCTGCCACGCACGGGTCACCTGAAACCTACATGTGAAAACAAAATTTAAGTCATATTTGGTAAATATTATTTTTTGATTAGATATGAAAGTCATGAAACCGATTCTAATCTTTCAATGGGTCTGTTGCATACTGAAATTAATAACATTTGAATATAAACAACCATAAAAAAAAATTGTTTTTAGACGTGACATGTTTCGGTGGGAACAACCATCCTTGTCAGACGCCTATTGGCAAGTGACAAACTATCCCGAAGGCTGTATATATTATGGTAAAGTTTTTATAATGGATCTGAGTGATAGCCTCCCAGTGATTTCACATCAACCACAAGTACTTGGGTCTCTAGTACTGTAGACTCTATGTGCATGCAGTTGCACTGAATTGGTGCAAAGAGAGTTTAAACACGTTTTAAGCTGAGACTGTATATATAGAGACTGTTAACTCTACAATGTTGCCGTGTAAAACAGCGTGCACACGAGTTTTGCTTACAGCAGACGGGGCACTACTAGCGATACCTTTTGGACCCTAGGGAACTTCTTTACGTCTCGCTAGTTGCGCCCGTCTGCCGTAAGCGGAGAGGGATCTGACAACTTTGTGCTGCAATAACCTCCGAAATAATTGACGAAATATTGCTGGAATGACAATTATTTGCTAAGTCAAGTACCCAGATTAGTAGAATCGACACATACAATTGAACAGACAAGAATCAAAAATCGATGCACGCAGTAATCGTGAGAGTTGACCGTATTATCAATTATCAGATCTTTGGTTCAAGTTGGATAGAGTTGACCGTCTTATCAATAATAAGGTATTTGGTTCAAGTTGGATAGAGTTGACCGTCTTATCAATTATAAGGTCTTTGGTTCAAGTTGGATTTAGGTTCATCGCGGAAGGAGTTTCACCATTCACAAAATTTAAAGATACGGTCTCCTCGTTGGTGACGATCTGGGGTCAAAATTCAAATCAACTAGAAATTGAGTGTACAAGTCCTTTGATGAATATCATTAACCTGCATCTTAGTAAAAACATTCAAAAAAAATCGGTAAAGGGGTTAATTTGAGCTTTTTATCCTAAAGAAGTGTAAATTTCGAAAACCTCCTCGTACGAGAGGGTTTTTTGGATACAAAGATCTCAAATTTACCCATTTACCAATTTTTTTGAATTTTTTGACTATGTTGCAGGTTAATTATATTCATCAAAGGACTCATACACAAAATTTCTAGGTGATTTGAATTTTGACCCCAGATCCTCACCAACGAGGAGACCGTATCTTTAATCAAGATTCAACGACATCAACTTTGACCGTTATATGATTGTGAAAGATACTGTCAACATTCTTAAGACAGACAAGAAAACTATAACAATCGGAACAATACCGGAAGTGTGCATTGCAATATTAATGTGCTAGCTGTGGAGAGTGTGACATCGGTCAACCCACTTTGGAAGGCACATTTAGCAACAGAAAGCGACTTATAGGCATACTGGGACTATTGTTCGATCATTCAACTCACTGTTCAAACATCCACTCAGTTGTTGGTAACATCTTTTGCAGTTTTTCCCCGAGTTCATTCATTGTTTCGTCGTGACCGCACTTTCTTATAATTATTTTTCTCACTTTCAGAATTTTGACCTTCGTCTTCGAGATCACGTGAGTGTTGGTAAGATCTTCGCCTAAAGAAGGTTGTAAATGTCGAATTACATTTTAAGAATGTCAACCCACCCCAATCTACTAAGCCCACTTTAGAAATATCTGTCATTCATCGTTAGGAGACTTTGAGTCAGAAGTTGTCATTTCACTGGCGCACTGTGAGCGGCCAAAGCCAACGCGTAAAATGTCAGAGTCAATAAGCATCCATCATATATTTTGAAAAGACAAAAAACTGAGAACCCGACAGGATCGAATCGAACCCAGATCTCCTATTGTCATCATTGGTATTCTCAAACGACTTAATTACCGGGATCCTAGTAATTTCTGTGCTTGATCACAAAAAAGTACATCTTGAAACAAAACTGCAATAAATGAAGGCCTACCTGCCGAAAAATAATCTTGATGGGTTAATTTGAATATTTTCCAAAGGTGTCGCTCTAAGTCGGGAGATGATTTGAGTCTGACTCTCAGCTGACTAATGTCTTGGTTCTTGGATAATGTGATTTTCGGTATTCCGTACTTGGAGTAAATCTTCCTCATGACTACTTCTCGAATAAGCTCACAACTTCCATTGATGATTAAGTACATGAATTCATGTTTGGATGTATTCTGCCCTTTAAAGACAAGCTGCAAATATAGGTTAGGCTTGCGTGAAATGACTGGCAAAGGGTTCAATGAAAAAGACTGACGGTGCAAATCTGTAATATGCTTGATGATCGTTCCGCCAACCGACGAGCTATGTATCCAGAGAAAACACCATGATAAGAGTAAAGGCCATTTACCAAATGACAGAAATGAACATACAAATTATAAGTAATCTCTGGATAGATGGGCGGCTAAAAACGCCCACAAGTGTTGGCACTGGGAGAAAACACACGCCAATTAAACTATAGCCTACCACCAGGGAAATCACACTCTAGTACCACGATTTTGCTGTACAACCACATGCCGTATTTTCGTATGAGCCATCGTGCAAAAACATAGTTAATTGCCAGTCTTGGATCCGAGGGGGTACTTCCATTGTAGGGGTACAGTTGTGCCGACCATTTTGCCCGTCGGATTTTCACCAATTTTAGTATAAATAAATACTGGTCGTTTTTTGCCAGTTGTAGGTAATGTTTGCGTGTAGGTATGGAGATGGATCTATAGTCTGCATTATTTTAGCAATTTTTTGCGTGTATGATTTGAAACTAGTCTATTTTTTTACATTATTTGGGCACATTTGGTATCCACAAGGGTAACTGTTTTAGCTCGGCAAGGTATCTAAATGGGTGTGCTTTTGGACTTGTGGGCACCCACTTTTAATCAAAGTACCCCCCGAGTCTTGGATCTAAATTTTCTAGATTACACGGTACCTTGTTAGGTGCAAAACACTCTATACTGGAGTTGTAATATGCTTCACCCAAATCGTTTTCCGACCAACCACGGAAGAAGTCGAGTTGTTTGAGTGC
>JAOXYC010060009.1:0-14647 GCA_028565715.1 Phoronis pallida
GACAATGGATCATGCATCGGTAAATCAAAAGATCGTTCATTTTCTCATACACTGTGACTTGTCTACATCTTTCTGATACTCTACTTGTAAATACCATTTGCATAGAGTTGCAAGCTCTAATAACTATGATGATATTTAATTATTACTCTGGTTTCCTGGACTCACTAATTTACATCATTTAACTCTGATAGCTATCCAAAAGGGTTCTCTGTCTATGAGTTAGCTTCGTGTCAACATTATAATGTTCCACAGTTCTTTGCATACAGACAATTGAATGACACAATTTCTAGATTTGTATGATGAGATATCTAGATTTGGAAGTTTTAACATATATGTGTGAATATATTTGTAGTGAAAAGGGTAAGAACACGTGTTAAACATCATTGCTTTTTATGAACGTACACTACTCTATTTGATTCCTTTGTGTCTTTTAATAGATATCGACGAATGTAGTGAGGGTAACACTGGCAATTTCTGTACGTTCGATCACGCAGTATGTGTGAATACGCAACCAGGATACATCTGCCAATGCCAACTTGGTTACAGGGTCTCCGGTCTGACATGCAAAGGTTAGTTCACTCAAACTATTGAATAATTGAACTGCAGCAAAAACCAAACTCTTTCAAACGGATCAGAATTCTACTATTAGCACTGATCAACTCCGCTTGTCTTTGTATAATGATTTAAATTTGACGAGCACACGGAAGTCCAACAAAATTGGGATTCAAAATACAAAAACAACTTTGGCTTTTACCCAATTTGACAACGAGTTTTTAAACAAGACGGGTTGGACATGTTCTGAGTAATTCAAGAAGCATTGTCATTAATTTCATGCATCTTCAAAATATTGCGTTTGCCCCTTATGTGTTTCATAAGAGTCTGTCGTCTTAGGAGATGTTTGTTACTGTCACATATAGATGTTAACGAATGCACCCAAGACAAATGCAGCCCTGCAATAGATGGAGGTGTGTGCAATAACACTGATGGTAGTTTCAAGTGTGGATGTGCTGGCGGATACCAACTTCAAACTGATGGCAAGACTTGTAAAGGTGAGCATTTTGGAATAAACGACGGCAGAACTTTTTTAAAACCTTGAATGATTGCTTGTTTAATAATTGTTCCAACGTTTACTGCATTTTTTATTTTTTTTTGCTGGCAGTGATTCATAACAATTACCATTTTATTGTTACATTGCGCATTGCACAGACGTGCCGTGTAAACATGGTAAACATCAGCTTCACGAACACCAATTCAGCCTGTGGCACTCCCGGTGATTATTTCTTGTGAACATAGTCGATCAGTTAGACTGTTACGATGCTCTCGGAGCTAATAATTCCATGAACATGTTATGTATAATTGAAGCTCTTTCTCAACACGTATGGGGCCCATGGAGTGATTGTAACGTAACATGTGGACAGGGCATTCGATTCAAAGAGAGGGTGTGTTTAACTGATTCATGCACAGGTGTCAGCAGAATTACTCAGATTTGTCTCGCGCCATCTTGCACGGCGGTACCAGGGACAGGTATTCAGTTATATACGCTTGTAATTCTGAATTTCATTTAACCACCATGTTGCACACACATTATGTTCAATGCATCTGATTTGCTCAAGAACTAACTTGATGTTTTAGTTAAAATTTTCCATCGAGTTGCTTAGTTTGTTTGCATGCAACGTTCTAATCTTTGGGTTTCCGAGGCACCGAATACTGTAGAGTTAAGATCCAATAGATAGAAAACGAGCTGAGCTGATCGTTGGAACTAAAAATCGTTTCTTCTAACATTCAGAAACAGCTATTACAGCATAGCCCCGCCATTGAGCGAATGCTTCATGCGAAATAATGCGTTTTTTCTCAAGATTTTTTCACTCAAATGTCCCGCACAAAAACGCATTGGCCTAAAATCCACGATTAAGCCCATGCGAGTCGGGGGCTCCGATTATAGTCGCACATATGATATTTAAGAAAAATAGACATGCGAAAATCAATTTTGAACTCAACTTGTAGTGTCAGGGACACTTATAGGTGAAACATAATGGCAATAGAACTAAAAAGATACTCTTTTGAGTGGGGTTTCATTCACAGACAGCCAATTCCTACCAAAAACCGACAATGTTTGCCTATATTCGGAGCAACACAATACTAGCACTCGTCTGGTTCTAAGTTCCGCGATTCAGGCGCGTATTCACAATAAGGCGCATGCGCTCTATGGCGGGGCTATACGATATTTCTCAAAAAGTCATTGTATTCTTATGTTGTCCGGATGATTACTGCACTGGAACTGCAATATTATAATATATGTAAAACGGTGATAACGACATTAGCAGTTTTACAATTTTTGTGACAGGTTTTGTCAGAAACTGAAGACGTTTTAACGTGCATTTTCTGATCTCCGGAAATCGAAGGCATGTAACATGCAGACACGTCATGATATGAATAGATATGATTTAGAAATTTAAACGAATTCTATGTTGTCACTTAGGCAAAAAGTGTTCCGTCAGAAGTATGTTGACTATGGTTTTTTTGGTAGTATTAATAATGGGCCTTAACTAATAAATGAGATAACATAATAATTGGTCCTTACGTGTTCTTGTAATTATTTTTAATAAAAAATGAACTTTAGTTTTCACACTGGGAGCAGTCGACATAGCGACTGCAATAATAAAATGTTGTCTTCTAATGACGGCGATGGATCTCGGTAGGATTCCAAAGATTAACAGTATGTTTCCAAAATGCATCACTTTTAACGAGTACACAAATTGATTTGAGAACTGCATCTCTGAATGTCCACTAGACTAGTCATTCCGATTTCAGATGGTAAAATGACAACGGACTCCAGTGAAGTCCCGATTACAAGAATATCCACCAAGAAGTCAGACCCCAAGGATTTCACGGCAAGACCGCCTAGGACGACTGCTATCGGTAAGAAAGTTGCAAACAATGCAGCAACACGTGGAAAGGCATTCTGCAAACCAGCTTATATGGAATGGCTAAGATTTGTTTCATAATTTTCTTTTTTGATCAAATATGATAACAAAAAGCCTTACAATTTTAATAATTTGAATTTTAGAAAACTATAATTAAATTTTTATTGTTTTGTTTTTGGAAAAATACAGAATAGCCAACGACAACACATATGTCTATTCCTAATAGTTGAAGCATAATTTTTTTTAAGTGGCATTAACTTTTGAATAAGTTAACAAGCTTCTTACTTGTCAATTTATCTTGAACACCAATTCCGATTTCAGACGGTAAAGTAATAACGGACTCCAACGAAGTCCAGATTACAAGAAAATCTACCAAGAAGACTGACCCCAAGGATTTCATGGCAAGACCGCCTAGGACGACTGCTGCTGTCGGTGAGGTCGGTGAAAAAGTTGCAGGCAATGCAGCGGCGCGTGGAAAAGGCAATCTTCAAGCCAGCTTGTATGCAATGACTGCAATCTTTATCATGGCCATGCCTATATGATAAAAACACGTTAGGACTAGATAACCACTTATGACATTGGGCTTCGGACATGTTTTCTTTTCTACATGCATTATTTTGAAAGTTTATAGACTTCATTTTGATATCATTAGAAATAGATATTTTCTGAAAATTTGTGTTATCGATTACCTTCAGCCAATGTAATACTTGTAGTTTCGGTAATATGTTGTTCTTATGAATTTTTTTTTATTTATTTAAAACATCACTTATAGAGCGCATGCAATATCTATGCGCTTTACAAAACATTAATTAAAAACAATAAGAATAAATTAAATTAATTGTTAAAACTCACATTGAAACAGGAATAGATTAAATTAATCAATAAATAGAATAAACAGGTAATTTGCTTACAAAACTGACGGCTAATTGTACGAAACAGAAATTACACAGAATGTATCTATAGTATACAATATTCCTGTTTCAACTCAACGGACCATATAAATATCACCTAGTGCACGCATGCTAGAACCTAATAAACGTATTTTTGCCAACTACAACATTACGTCTTCGTTTAGTTTTAGCACTTTTCTACGAACACGAACTTGCACTCACTATGCACATAGCTTGTCGAGTACGGCCATCAACAGCAACTACGAAAAAAGGTCAAACAATAAAGAACACTAAACATTTGAAATTGCAAAACCGGAAATAATTTTGACATGAAATCTTCGAAGCAAGAGAACCTTCCAATGAGCACAAATAAAACAATTATTGCGAAAGAATGTTTGACTTGTGTTGCCTTTCTAATTTTTTAATGGATATGTAAGAGGTTAATTTTCATGTTCTCAGAAATAAATTGGCTAGTATAGCAGCAAGAGGCAAGCCCATCGCAATACCGTCGATTTGTTGATAATAATCCCCATTGAAAATGAAATGGGTCATAGATGTGGCGAAAAGAAACAATTTATTCAACTGTTGTTTACTCATAGTGACACTAGGATTATCCGATTGTATACAATCAACTGTAATATCAATGCTTTCATCCAGTGGTAGATTCGTGAATAGACTAGTAACATCAAATGAAACCATGAATTTATCAGCGATAGAAAGTGATTGTATTTCATTTACAAAAGAAAAAGTATCAGTACTCATATAAGTTGTTTTTCAATGAGGACTAGTCAATTTGCCTAAAAGTATTTTGTCCTCGATTAAAATCGAGGACAAAATTGGTCTGAATGGGGGTAGTGTTCCTTGTTCATGTTTTTTTGTGAATTTTCGGAAGTCCGTACATCCTCGCAGGTTGAGAGCCAGTCGATTCACAATCTTAAATGGTGTCGTTGTATTAAATCGCAAAGATTATATTAATGCCGTTCAGAATATTGTGAAAGATGCTAATAAATTTCAACCTTTGAGTCGTGATTTAACACTGCTCAATGAAGGTCAACTCCATCGTTACCTGAGACAACAGAAATCACAGAAACATATCACGAAAGAAGATTATGAATCTATGTACCCGACTGGCTCTCAACCTGCGAAGATGTACGGACTTCCGAAAATTCATAAAAAAACATGAACAAGGAACACTACCCCCATTCAGACCAATTTTGACCTCGATTAATACTTTAAATGATGACCTTGCTAAGTATTTAGGTAAATCATGATTTCCGAGAGCGTGGTAAAAATTACCCGTAGCCCAGACCCTGGGCTACGGGTCTATACATGGCCAAACTCGCTAATGTGAACACAATGAAGCTTTGTGTGAGTGTTTGCACAGTGTCGGCGTCTTACATAAACAGGGGCAATAAAACTCCTGGCTGTCAAGAGATTTCGTAAAAAAAATAAGAGATATTTACAATATACATGCTTGTATTTGCACCTTCTATTGACAACTTCACAAAAGGAAGCATCCCAGAAGTTAATTGAATTCTGCCAGTTGACTGCACAAGTTAACGGATTTTCAGAGCGAAATTTTACCACTGCAGTTTTCAGCATGTGACTAGTCCTCATATAAAAACAACTTATATGAGTACTGATACTTTTTCTTTTGTAAATGAAATACAATCACTTTCTATCGCTGATAAAATCATGGTTTCATTTGATGTTACTAGTCTATTCACGAATCTACCACTGGATGAAAGCATTGATCTTACAGTTGATTGTATACAATCGGATAATCCTAGTGTCACTATGAGTAAACAACAGTTAAAGAAATTGTTTCTTTTCGCCACGTCTATGACCCATTTCATTTTCAATGGGGATTATTATCAACAAATCGACGGTATTGCGATGGGCTCGCCTCTCGCTCCTATACTAGCCAATTTATTTCTGAGTCATTCAGAGCATGAATGGATTAATGCGTATGATAAACCTAAACCTATTTATCTGCGCAGATATGTTGATGATTTATTTTGCTTGTTTAATAATGCAGATGATGCTAGTTCATTTTTTCATTTTTTAAACACCAGACATCCAAATTTAAAATTCACCATGGAAACTGAAAAAGACAACAAACTGGCATTTTTAGATATTCTTATTGATAACAGGAGCAACGACTCTATTGTAACTTCGGTGTTTCATAAAAGTACATTTACTGGGCTGTACACCAACTTTTTAAGTTTTACGTCTTTTTCTTATAAACTTGTGTTGATTAGAACTCGTGTAGACAGGTGCTTTAAAATAAACAATACTTGGGTTGGTTTCAACAAAAATTGTGAACGATTGACACGTGATCTGGTGAGGAATTCGTTTCCACGCTCTCTGATTGACCGCATTTGCCGGAACAGGGTTAACCAAGCACTCGCGTATCAGCCTCCTCCATTAGCTAGACCCACTAGTGTTAGATATTACTGTATCCCTTATACTGGTGTATTTTCGAAAGTAGTACAACGGAAATTGAAACAATTGTCAGCTAAATATTGTAAATCTGTTATTATTCACCTTGTATTTAAATCGTTTAAGATTAGTTCTTTGTTACGGATTAAAGATGACTTTCCTTTTGGACTGAGATCCTGTGTAGTCTATAAATATAAATGTAATCGCTGTATAGCGACATACGTCGGTGAAACGACGAGACACATAGCTACAAGAATCAAGGAACATCTAGTGAGTGACGTCAATTCTGTAAATAGACACTTGCAGAGCAATGACGCGTGTCGAATGGCTTGTAATGACACCTGCTTTTCTATCATTGATTGTGACAATAGTCTCTATAGATTGAAGCTACGAGAGTCTATTCATATAGCCCGCATTAATCCTTCATTGAATGCACAGGTATTTCCACCTCCAACAGAGTAAAACACAACTTCGTTGACCAAACATCACCCTTGGTCGGTACTTTATAAAGGGTTTCTGGCAGACGTGCAGATCAATTAGCAAAATAAATTCAAAAGCCAGCCAGGCTGATGACAGGTCAAAATCACAAAGGTCTGAAAGGTTACAATCAAATGATGGTGGAATTAGTAAAGGGACATGTAGATAGGCCTGTCGAGTACATTTGGTTATTGCGTAGCTTCACTTACCACACATCTATCAACTATGTGATTGACCACGTCTATTAGATCATGTTTGCAGAGTATTTGAAGGCAGAGAAATCAGAGCATCCCTTGAATCCGTATGACGAGTGTCCCGTCCCATTATGTCCGCTTTGTCCCATTATGTCCGTTTTGTCCCATTATGTCTGTTTTGTCCCCATTACGGCAATTGATCCCTGAGATGAGAATCCAATAACGCCGAGGTCTCAAAAATCACCTCACATACCCGAGTTACATAACTTTGTGGTCAAATTTGACTTTGATGTTAATCAGGCAGACCGAGTCAGCCCGAGTAAGTTAAGCGGTTATAATTATGTGTCATAAATCCGGCCTTTGATCTGTGCTTGCGGTTAGACGCATGTTAACTTCGAATAATAGGTCACATTCCAGAATAAGACTATGCGGGCAGTGAGGTGATATTTTCCAGACCTCGTTCTAGTCAAACATCTACCCTGGCGCCCACGGAAGACATGTTAACGGCAATGTAAATCTTGTGGGGACTCATCTCGGGGACTGAATGACGTAATGAGTATGTCCGTTTTGTCCCATTATGTCCGCTTTGTCCAATTATGTCCGTTTTGTCCCATTATGTCCGTTTTGTCCCATTATGTCCGTTTTGTCCCATTAGGTCCGTTTTGTCCCATTATGTCCGTTTTGCGTTTCTGTGGATTTTCAGACATTTATTGGTTGGTGTAGTAATTAATTTTCAATTTCGGTCTTTTCTAAATGCTCTCCAATAAGTTTTAACTTGTTTTTTTCCGAGTTGTTATTTTTTGGCGAAAAATACATAATATTCAAAAACGGACATAATGGGACGGGCTGTTCCGTCCCATTATGTCCGTTTTGAACTTAGACATTTTTTTTTTAATTTTTGACTTAGAAAATTTTCGAATAACATTTCTTTTTAACCTGGAAAGATTTTCGGACTTGATTTTTTTTCTCTCAGAAAAAAATGTTGGACTTAAACACATTTTTGAAAATTTTTTTTGAACATCGAAAATTTTCGGATTTAGTAATTTTTTTGTCTTAGAACAATTGTTGGACTCAGACAAAATTTTCGAAAAATGCAAACAAAAATAACTAAAAAAAAAATGTTCTAAGTTCAAAAAATGTTTAATTCCAAACATTTTTCCAAGTTAAAAAAAAATCAAAATTTATCTTAAAAAAGATAAAAATGTAATGAATAGACGGTACAAATGTCAGATCGACACATCGAAAATCCAAAAAAGTGACAACCCATCGAACATTTCAGGTAACATTCTTCAAATTACACGCTTCGTACCATTAATGTAACTTGAACGGTCAGTTTATACGGCATATTGTGACTGTCAGTTTTAAAAGGCAAGCCATTCAGTCAGTCGTTGCGGTTTAATCTAACATATTGAATTTTTCCCCATATATCTACAACACGATGAACCATTAGAACCTACATTTTGGACTTGTTTTGAAAAGCATTTTTTGAGATATTAGACCATAAAGTTGGGGACTTTTTTCTGAATCACCCGATATACATGCAATCCGTCGATCTACATAACAGGGAATACCCTTATATCAATACATATATGTTTGTGGAATTCCGTATCAGGTACGGGGACATCAAACTGTCAAAAATGAATAAATCACGCATTGTTATCACCTGTTTATACTATCTAATGTATTTTTTATGGTCCTTACCAGACTGTGACATCAAACTGTCAAAAATGAATGAATCACGCAATGTGTAACCTTTTTTAAAATACTATCTCAGGTATTTTTATTGTCCATACCTGATACTTGCATTTAATGGTTTTCACTTAGTTCTGTTTCATCATAATTTTAGTTAGAATCATTTTTAAAATCAACAAAAGTTTTACAGCCTTTTTATGCATCTATTTTGTAGACTAAATTTCATTATTTTAATGAAAAAATGCGTCATTGGCAATAACTTTACTAGAACAGAATACTCATAAAAATGTCAAAACAGGCACAGTATGCGTACAATGTACAATAGATATTCTGACAAGCAATGCGGCAAAAACTGCGGACTGCCCATATTTCTGGAACAAAATGACCATAAATTTGAAGAATTAATTAAAAGAACATTTATTTATGAACACGGCTATGTTAGAACAAATGTTATTAATTTCTTTTTAAGTTGAAAAATCAATATTGAGATTATTGACCTACTTATTTACCACCTGCGAAGATAACCATCGGGACGGTTTGGAGATTTTAGTTCAACTCAGCGTGTTGCCAAAAAGATGTTAATTTTGACATGAATCATAGTGGCATCACGCTGATTTTTTCCACACATATTCTTGCAACCAATATTGTCAAATTTCCTTAAAAAGTTTTATGAAAAATTCTAAATTTAACAGGCCATTCACCCGAATGCACTTCACGAAATGTCTGACATTTTCATTTCACTTTCGGAAAATTGGTTGCCATGGCAACAATTTTTTTAAAAATTGTTATGAAAATCAAATTATGAAACCAAATACATTTTTTTTAATAAAACTCCTGTAAAATTTCGTTGTTGTAGTTTATACAGTTTTTTGTGAAATCAGGTTCCAAATGTTGAGGACATTTTTTTTGTCACCTGCTATAAGCGACCTTTTTGGTGTTGCCATGTAAAAGGATACCTGTTTGCCTGCGTAGTACGGCGAACAATATTTCTTAGTTGCCATTTTTTGTAAGTTTGGAAATTTTAAAACAACCAGAGTGCATTTTCTAAGTCCAAAGAGCAGCATTAATTCAGCGCATTTGAAAAGCGTATACCGTATTGCCCCGCATATGAGCGCATGCGCCTATATGTGAATACGCGCAATTACGCAGAACGTATAGGCCCATGCGCCTATTTTGGTAGACGTTTGAGTAGAGCGAGTGTTTAAATTAACATGTCAAAAGCGTGCCTTTATCCGGAGAGCCCGGTTAACATGGGCCTATACACGGGACCTTTAGGCCCATGCGCCTATTTTACTCGAATTTGAATTTACAAATGTTGAAAGCAAAATGCATTATTTCGCATATAGGCACATGCGCTCATATGCGGGGCAATACGGTAGTTTTAATTGTTTCAAATGTCAAACCGCTTCTTCTGGTTCCACTGTTGTTTCATTTCCAACGTGTTCACTTTCACTGGACTTGGCAATTTGAATCAATTTCTCGCAACCAATGTGTTTGTAAAGATGCCGTCTAAAAGTCTTATTGGTAAAGTTATAGATTAATGGATTCATGAAGGAGTTTGCTATGAAGATTGATGCAGTTTTAAGCAAGAAAGTTCTGTCAGTTACGTGAAACGCAAGTACGTACATCGGAACTACGCAAATAGTGTAGACGACCAGAACAACGCAGCACATTCGCGCGAGTGTAAATCCATAGATGATGTAGCAAATACCAAGGGAGACAGTTCCTATCATCAGTATTATTGCTTTAAAATGTTCAGGGGTATACTGTCTAGCTATCGTGCATGATTGAAGTTTGTTGTAGTTTTTATCTACATGATCTGTTGCTATGTAGAGTGGTATAGAAAACACAATCCAGGCAACAATATTACTTATGACCGCTCGCTTATGTGTGACAATTTCAAAGTATTTCAACGGCCAATACGTGGCTATCAAACGATCCTCAGCTATCAGGATCAATGATGCACTTGTCCAGATGAGTGGCTGAATAACACTAAAGAGACTAGCATTGCAAAGACGCTTGTCTTCAAAGTACCATGGTATGGTCGCATTAGGGTCCATAAGAACTGGTACAGTGTTCTTGAAAATGTTCATTGGAATAGTCCAAATTCCTACCAGAAAGTCCGTAACTGCCAAGGCCACCAAGAACGTGTTGTGTGGAAGAGCGCGTATCTTCTTACTCTTGCAGTAAACGTAGATGACGAGAACATTTCCCACGAGGATAAGAATTATAGTTATGAATTTGATGGGGAGCAGAACTTTCATTGTCGTCGGGTGGAAATTTTGAATACTGCTCATTTTTCTTATTACAGCCTGAATAGCGAACGTCATGGACTGGGTCGCGTTGGGTTCCATTCTGAAGGGTTAAGTTTAAGTAGCTGCTGTCGCACCGTGAAATGGTCAAATTCATGAAATCTGCCCTAATTTATTTTTCATGTACACACCACGTGATATATAAGAATAGGATGTTCAAAAAGTGAGTCATAAATGAAGTCAAGGTAAAATAGGATTACATTCTAATTGTCAATAAAAACATAAATAACAACTGCCAACTCTCAGTTTTTATATTGTATGTGTATATGTGTATTGACTATTCTTGTTTGGTATGCAGCCTTCTGGCTAGGTCACGTATCAATACATGTCTGGCGAGGATGGTTGTACCCGTCGAAACATGTCGCACGTGAAAACAGTTGTTATTAATGTTCAACTTTTATTATAACTGTTTAGCAACAGACCCTTTGTCCGTCCTTTCCCATGATTAACATGTATGTCATGTAGGTGGTCCTTCTACAATGATGTCGTTGCTGATTCTATATTTGGAGGTCACGTGGCTACTCGGCGCAGACGAATTGTGTTGGCATGTGCTGAAACACGGTTACTTTACTGGTTGAATGGTTGTCAATATCTGAATGTTCTGCTTGTATTTATTATATAAATTCCATAATGGGCTAATTTTGTCACTTTTTTACTCTAGCATTTAACGTATAGATGAGAATGACATGTTTTTATGTGGAGCGAAATTTTCATTTAAATTAAGTTTTAAAATATGATATTTTTCACGCGAATTTCAAAGCTTTCTTATAAGATCCCATGCTCGAATTGTGATAAATTATATATTACACTAGCAGAGCACAAACATGAAGTTGACACCTTGTTCCTTACACGATCGCAGAATCGTGCTTCTCACAATGGTTTCAACAAGTCTGTTGTCACTGACCACTGTGTTATTGCATTGACTTTATTTTCATGAAAAAACACTCTGCATTGAGTTGTTATCACGTAGATAAATTCAATTTAATCTCCGAATAAATACATTTATTTCGGGAGATATTTTGGGCTCTCTATACATCCCTTTGAATGGACTATTCCGCGGGACATATTCTCCCAGTCCCTTTGTCTACATCTAGGTCAGTTCATTTCGCTCTTACTTTTCGGCAAGTAGTTCCACGTTTCGGTCAAATTGTTTTACCAGTTATTAGTTTTCAACAAAACATATAATTTATAAATGAATCGATAGTATATTTCATTCATTCATTCATTCATTCAATGAATTGGTCTAGACAGTTATCTACGCTTAGAATTGTTTTTCTGGTTTTCCAGTATGTCACCTAAGAAATCTGCTACGCGTCCAGCGACCTGTCGACAAGCTTCCGAACAAAACGAAGCAGAGCAGCCGTCAACGAGCCACCATCAGATTTCGGCTGCAGTCATTTCTAACATAGTCGGGAAATTGAAAGAACAGTTGTTGAACGAAGCTTCATTATTCAAGCAACTTCGTAATCAGTTTGTTCGACCGTCATCACCGCTCATCTCTACGCGCCCGACAGATTCAACTCCAGCACCGCTGATTGGCAATGTTCTCCAAGAAGTCAATATTCAACCATCATCATCACCATCCCCATTTCTACATAAAGGAGTCCAAGACTGCTTGCTCCTAATTCCGTTCCATCCCACTTACCTTATCCACTACTACGGAGTTCAATACTGCTTGCTCCGACGTTTTGCGACAGCAAAAATACATGCTTTATTCTCCTACTGATTTTTTTTCAACGAGCTACATTATAAATCCTTTATTTGCTATGCCACCTAATTCCGGGTTCCGTACAACCTTCATGATTCCGTGGCGCTGTCGTTCCGATATGGGATCCAAGACTGCTTGTCGCAACCAATTTCGTTATTCACGATTCTATGGTGCTACCTTTCGACATGGGGTTAAAGACTGCTTGCCCTGACCAAAGTAGCTATTCATTCTTGTTAGTTCTACCTTTTTGTATCCTTATATCTGTAATTTTCTATCACGTTGATACTCGAGTTTGTATGTATTGATTTTGTTTTCTCTGTTGCATAATCAATTTTCGAGTTTTAGATCACTTTCCCATGGCACAATTTCTTATGATCGTACATTGTATGTATTTTATCTTTAGTCTTTACCTTTTTTCTTTCGTTGTATAATTACTGTTCAACTTCATGATACTTGCTTTTTACCACAATTTCTTAATTTTAGTCTAGTTTTCTTTTCAACTTGTATATTTCTCATTCAGTTTTGGAGTCCAAGATTGCTTGCTCCAAACTTTTGCAGTGTTCTTTTTTGAAGTTGGGATTCAAGACTGCTTGTCCCAACCAATTTAGTAATTCACGATTGTATGGTGCTACCTTTCGACATGGGGTTCAAGACTGCTTGCCCTGGCCTTAGTAGCTATTCTTGTTAGTTCTACTTGTTTGTATCCTTATATCTGTAATTTTGTATCACGTTTATACTCAAGCTTGTATGTATTATTTATGTTTGCTCTGTTGCATCATTAATTTTCGAGTTTTAGATCACTTCATACCAAAATCTCTCTGCTTTATACCACAATTTCCTAATTTTAGTCAAGTTTTCTTCTCAACTTTCATTGTTATCATTCTGTTTTGGAGTCCAAGATTGCTTGCTCCAAACTAATGCATTGAATCACCCCCCTCCATTCTGCCTCACTCCATGCCATCGATCGAGTGGTGTTTCTTCGGATGGGCGGATGACTTCGTCATTTTGGCGCTTTTTGTCTGCCCATTTTTGCTAGTTCTTCTCATATTGTTATATAACTTCTATTTTTTATAAATAAATTTTTCAACCACACCTTTGTTCCTCTTCTCTGCAAACCGAGCTTGAAACACCACTCAACCAAAATATCGACCGAGATAAATTAAATTTAATCTCCGATTAAATATATTTATCTCGGGAGATATTTTGGGTTCTCTATACATCCCTTTCATTGAATGGACTATTCAGCGTGACATATTCTCCCAGTCCCTTTGTCTACATCTAGGTCAGTTCATTTCGCTCTTACTTTTCGGCAAGTTCCACGTTTCGGTCAAATTTTTTAACCCACCCGACCATTCCCCAAACTGTTTTCTCACACAACTTTTCTGTTCCATGTTTTGTATAGCAAGTTTCACCGTGCATATTTTATATAACCCAAATATTTAGAGTATTGTTAGTAGTCTATTTACTAGCCGTCTGCGCTTTTTGTCTGCCCATCTTTGCAGAGTTCGTCTCATATTGTTCGTCTCATATACTTCTACTTTTTATAAATAAAATTTTCAACCACACCTTTGTTCATCTCTCTGCAAACTGAGCTTGAAACACCACTCGATCAAAATATCGACCGAGATAAAGCAATCCTGACGGTTTTAGAAATGCCGAAATCGCAGTCTCAAGCCAGTTTTGAGCTCAAAGACGCTAATTAAGGTCCCTTCTTAAAAGTATGACAGCGTGAAACAGGCAAAATGAGATGATGATGTAATTGCATTGCAATAAGTGAAAAGTGGAATACAATTTGAATGACGGCTAGTATGTTTGCAATTACGACATTTACAAATTTCGGTTTTATTAGGTTCACAGTTACGCTAAACACCTATTGCTTTCATTTTCAATGTATTCACATAAGCATAACTTTTGAGGTTAATGGTTCCCCCGTCAATGGGGCTAGTTGGCAAACTAAGAACTCCTCAGATGGCGCTATTGTTTTATGTGGTATTGCCATTAACAATGG
>JAOXYC010061119.1:0-14618 GCA_028565715.1 Phoronis pallida
CATTTATTTATTAAAATTTAACAATACAAGGATATACTACATGGATGATGAATATCTACAATGAAATAACAAGCTTCATTTGAGTATCACAATTTTTAATATTTTCAAAATGTCATGATTTACAATGTTGGCAGTTCAAAGGTGTGTCATTCAAACACAATAAATAGTTCCCAGTTCAGTTACGATGATTTTTTCTGTCTTTTCAAATTTAACAATAAATAGTGTTGCAAAACCTCACTATTATAATTACCACTAACAAATATCCATAAACAATAAATTATCAAATGTTGATTTCATCTACTAATATTTACTCAATCATAACATGATGCCCAAAATCTTGCAACTTTTCACTGGACCAGATGACTTATGACATGATTTGTAAGTTTCTTGTTGCTCAATGCAATTCATCATCTGAACTAGAGATTGAAACAAAAACAACAATCGTTTTCAGCGACATGTTTCAACGCATATTCTTGTTCCTGCTTTTATGATCAACCACATGGCTTGGCATTCACTAAAAAGAGCTTGAGAATGACATGACGTACACTTCGTAACATGCCGCTGAAAACGCATGTTGTTTTTGTTTCAACTCTACTTAACCCTCACAAACACAAGAAAATTTGAAAACTAGAGATTGATTATTTGTAGTCAGCATATTGTGCTCAGTTGTTATGTAGTGATTTTAAAATAATTTGAGCTAGTTACACACTCAGGCAGATCCTTTCTGAATTGTACGCTTTAACCTTGCTGCTGTTATTTTTCAATCTAAGACCTAAACCTGTCCAAATCTGGTGCAACTAAATCAACATTTGACTAGCTCAACATGGGTTTACAGCATCTAGGTATCTCTACTTTATCTCTCGCCTCCACAAGAAAGAAGAGCTGTTTGAAGTGCTTAATTCATGTTGCGGCTACGAGCAATTAGTCATTCAAGGTCATCGTTCTTCAGAGTAAACCTAAAAAAAAAAACAATGGGACCAAGGTGAACACATGAAGTACAATAGAAAATATCTGGTTTAATTTCCATAGAGTGTTTGAAATTTGGCTTAGAAACAAAACACAGCTTTGACTATATTCATCTAGTTCATCTTGGTACAATGAAAACAAAATGACCACATGTCTTAACAGTTCAACCCTGCTGCTCATTTACGATTACACAATTCATCAGTAATAAAAAGTCCTAAAAATCTATGAATATTTTGTTGAAACCCATGGTCCATTTTGTTTTTATGAACTAAGTCGAGGTACCAAATAAACTTTTTGCAGGACATAGGAGGAGACCGCGATTTTAATGTTTTCTAGGATGATGGACAATGGTACATCTTAAAAACTATCCACTACTCCAGTACAATGGGGACTGACACCTAAATGAAGCACTGCATTCAACAAAAAACTGCATTATTTTGTGACAAACTTCTACAGATTCTAACAAACCTTTATGAAAGGGTGATCCATAAGTTGACTGGCCAGAGCTCTCTGTTTTGGATCCTGCTCAAAACACAATGACAAGAAGTCTTTCCCCTCTTCACTCAAGTGATCGGGTATAGCTGGTGTGAAACCCATGCCAACTTTAAACATAATCTGATAGTTGTTCTCCAACTCATGCCATGGACGCTATATAGGAAAAATGAAAAATCTTGTAATAACAATGAAAATGTTGAAAAGTTCTAAGATTATTTCAATGATGTTTGGACATTTATTTTCTTAAGACAGCTGTCAACTTGAAATTGTAAGGTGTTACTAGAAAACCAATCACCTAAATTGACTTGACATTATTTCATGTCATATACTGGACATAACTTTGTTGATTGGCTCCTTATAAAGGAAACATATGCATGAATATTTTCAGACATCAAGATGGAGAGATATTAATGAATTAAATCGAATACTGGACTAAATTTAATAAATATAGCATGGCATCCATATCTTAAGGACTTCTAGCTATCTAATGATGATGTTTTCCAATCTGACCAATAGATGGTGCATTGGTCAACCCTTGCAAATTAGTCAGCATGAAGTTCTTGAGATAAGGACCACACCACATTAAGTAAGACAATTTAGTCCAGTATTTCTGACCATTCAATTCTTTCATAACATTTGAAGAAAATACTGAAACTATCAAAAATATGGTCTTCGCATGATATGACATTTGATCATGAAAAAGTGATTCTCTTCCATGGGAACTTGAACCACTGAGCTCTGGAATCTCGTTATTTGCCAGTAATAAGCCCTGTAAATAATGACATTTTAAAACTAACTAATAAAAATATTGATTGTTGAAACGTGCAATCATAAATGATTCATATCTTACCTTTCCAGTGACCATCTCCACTACCACACACCCCAGACTCCAGATATCAGCAGCTCTACCATGTCCTTCTGTGGCATTCTTTGTTATCACTTCAGGGGCCATAAATGCTGGAAATTATATCAGAGCTATTTTTAAATTTTACGTCCCTTTGAGTGATGGGTAAAATATCAACTTCTGAAATATGGCTCGTATAGGCAGTGGTACTGTTTTTTAGTAAATGTTCCTTGACAAACACATAAGACAATAAATGCATTAATCATTTACTGGCATGTGTATTTTTCTCACTTTAAATCTGTCGTTTTTGGATCAGAGAAACATACTACATGTTATATAAAATAAAATAATTAATTTTTCAACAGGGTTTAAAGTTCATAGATTTTTATTGGAAAAGTTTTCAAAAGAATATGGGTTCAAGAAACATCAGACAACCCTTCTCTGTCAACATACCTGTAGTTCCGACTAGGTTATTCACCTCCCCAGGCATTGTAGTATGATTCTTGAGTTTCACTGAACATCCAAAGTCACCTAGTTTGACTGGACCAGTGGAAGTGAGAAATATGTTAGCACCTGTGAACAACCAGAAATGGAAACATGTCTTAAATAAAACAGTTATATTGGTGTTTGTTGATCGTTGCATATAGTGTGAAAAATGACATTTTAAAGCTTTTGATATCTTCAAAGTACTTGACCAGTGATATCCACCAGTACCAATGAGTCAAAACTGTGGATATCAATTGTGTAGACCAGATGAAGCTGTGTTCCAATTCTATGCACAATCATAAAAGTCAAGAGTTTTGGCATGGAAACCCTGCGATAGTCCAATAAATAAATGCCATTTCAATGACACTCACTTTTTGGTAGATTCCTGGTGGTTATTATTATAGTTATTCACAAAAAACAAAATTCTATTTTTTTTAAACGAATTCGAAAATAAGGGAAACATGAACTGCAAAGACTATTTGGGCCAATGACTGTTTTAGCCTTAAACATCTGAAAATTTGGACCAAATAAAATAAAACAGTCTGACAATCCCATACCTTTGATATCTCTATGTACAATACCATGTTCATGTAGCACGTTAACAGCTACAAGGATCTCTTTGGTATATTTGCGTACTATTGCCTCAGTCAAGCCCACTTTAGCCGCTTCTTCTATTGTACCTTCATCACAGTACTCCATAAATATCAACATTTCATCCTATAAAATATATGCAAAGGATTAGTTTCATAAATTACTTTTATAGGTGATGTGCAATGCCTGCCATTTTATATTTTACATTGTGGATGGAGTAAGATCTATACTTCTCTACAAACTGAAAGTATTTCAAAACAGAAAAATTCAGAACCCGACCAGGTATCAAACCCGGGTCTCCTACTTTCTACCTGGGTCCTAGTAATTGTTGTGCTAATGTGAACGCATCACAGCGCCATTTATGGGGTATTACATAAACTGGCTTATATTGTCAAAATTAACACAAAAATTACTAGGACCCTGGTGGTGTAGAGGTTTAAGCATGCAACAATCATGAAAATAGGAGACCCAAGTTCGATTCCCGGTGGGGTTCTCAATTTTTCTGTCTTCAGAATTTATCACTTTCTGCCAGTAAAAGCATAGATTTATATGTATTTCAAAACAATGTGACTCCCTGTTTTTAGTCACAAACAAAGCCAATACTTCACATTTATACCACATACTAAGCTTCATTCCAGACAATGATAGACTTTGTTGACACACAATATTTTCTGTATTGATAGCCGTATTGTAGATCGACTTTAGCCAATCATCACTCAGTATTGCGAGGTCATTCTCCAAAATTAAGGCATCTCTCATTTTGTCTGCACGTAATCACGCACGAATTAGATTGTTTTGCTGTCAAACTTGCTTTGTATTCAAAATGACGTCTTCGCAATCTACCATCAGAGGACACAGTTCCTTCCTTTCGTTACCGTTGTGGTACAAAAAGCTTATTACATGTATATGCCGATTTTCTGCGGGTTATTGTATTCTCGACAGACTCTGGTCGGGATATTTTTTCTCGGCCTACGGCCTCGAAAAAATATTCCCGGCTGGAGTCTATCTTGAATACAATAACCCGCAGAATATCGGCATATAGATGTAATAAGCTGTATGTACCACACATGCACTATGCAGATAGTGGGAGTAATGCACTTTGTCTATTGTAAGTGTCAGCCTTTGCTATACATATCCAACCTACTGTGTCAATTTATGTTCTCTGAGCAAGTCAAAAGGAATTACTCTAATTGATTACCAAGCTCACACAATGAAGTGATTCCTGTCTTAAGCACCGGTCTCACTTTCACGCATTTTGAATTCATGAGCAATTCGGCCGAGTTGGGTCGACCTCCCCGAATTTTGGAAAAAGTCAGGTCAGTAGTCGGGTGATTCGGGAATGCTCACGTACGAATGTTTTGAACATGTTCAAAACATTCGGAAGGGACTAACAACAAAGCCGAATTGACCAAGCCGACATCCCCAAATTCCAAACCGATTTTTACAGCGGAATAGTCGTGGAAGTGAGACCCAGACTTTACATAGTGTCGCACTTGAATCTCTATGAGTTTTCATGCTGAATGCGGTACCAGATATGGGAATACTTTGCCACCGAATAGAACTTACTTACCCTATGCACCTCAACTCCATAATACTTGACTAGACTTTCGTGTTGAATTCCCTCAAAATTCTTGATTTCATCAGCAATGTCTTTGATTGTTTGATGGTCATTTGGAACAAATTTGATCTGAAATATGAAACCAACATGACATTGAAATATATTTGCAAACACATACAGTTTAGGAAGAACTACATTTATGTTTACATTCAGACAGAATTAGGGCGGGCTGGATAGCTCAGTTGGTAGAGCATCTGACCGGCAATCAGGGAGACCTGGGTTCGATTTCCAGTTCAGTTCGGATTTTTTCTGTCTTTTCAAATTTATAAATAACATGGTTATCATAAGAAGCGATAACCTGGGACTTGTGAGACCTGAAAGGCTTTTCATGGAGTCTTCATCAGGTTTGAGTTTATGCCTTTATCTCATTGATCAGATGCAAGCAACTTTTTTTTTTAGAAAACTCACAGTTCAAAGACCACACTAACCTCTTTCATAGCCATAATATTTGCAGTGTCCATGTTGACGGCAGCATACACCTTACCAAACTGGCCTTCACCTGGGAATAGATTACAACTGAATGGGATCAAAGTTCAAACAAAAACTACAGACTGAGTCTTACCAATGTAAACTTTCAAAAGTGCAAAATCCTTAAATAAACAAGAGTTACGCAATTGATAAGCACCCAAAGCATTTCTTGTTTTACAACGACAAAGCTCATAATTAATATTACGCTATACAAAATAACATTTTATGTGATCAGACAAATAATATTAATTGAAAATCATGACCTGAAGAGTGTAATTTAAAAATTGCTCCCAAAGCAATGTCTGAGTTCATAACCACAAGTGTTGCTTAACAAGGCTTCAATTAAATCTTTGCCAGTCTCACTTGACTTTGTTGCACCCAACAAAGTGTCCGACAGTTAGCTGCTTACAGCTTCGAACAGAACTTTAACAAGCATTATTAGTCAAAACACAATTTTTCCCATGGCTGGTTATAAAGTCTTTGCCAGTCTCACTTGACTTTGTTGCACCCAACAAAGTGTCTGACAGTTAGCTGCTTACAGCTTCGAACAGAACTTTAACAAACATTATTAGTCAAAACACAATTTTTCCCATGGCTGGTTATAAAGTAATTATAATTATTTTTGAAAAGAAAATCTTTACTCTATGTTTCCAAAAACTTACCAATTTTCTGTCCTCTCTGCCACTTAAAATTGACTCTTCTACCAGCTATGTGATAATCAATCTCGCTTTTCTGTCCCGTCGTACGACCAATAACTTGTCTCGAAAACAGCTCAGTATTCCGCCGGTCCTCCAATGCAGCGATGGATACATTCACTTTTTCCATGGGACTTAGTGGTTCCGCTGAAAATAACAATTTAACTCCATTAACTTTCCTCCAATTAAGCTTTATGCTGGCAAAAGTTATAAAGACTTTATTCAAAATAGGGACTTAAAACCTAAAAAACATAAACATGCAATAATGTTTATCAAAAACTGCAACAATCACTGATAGAGGTGTCTAACAAAAAAAAACCTGCTTCAGTGTTTGAGGATTAGTAAACTTTAATTCCTTCAAAAATCTTCTTAGACTCTTGAGAGACCACACTGAACAATGAAGGGGCCAATAAGGATATGAGTTAAATCCTGAGGCCACTCACCCTGGACAGGATGCAAGTCTGTCATAGGTTTTCCCAGCCGTAGCTGGTACTCATCCCCAGCTGAGTGGACTAGAAGATTGCCAGCAAAGTGCCTTGTTCAAAGACACAACAGATTACCCTGAGGGGGATCATAACCTTTCAATTGAGAATCTGAAGCTCAACCAACTGAGCTAATCCGCCTGGTGTTTGAGGAATAGTAAACTTTAATTCATTCAAAAATCTGCTTAGCCTCCCTGACTGAGAGACCACACCCACCAAACAATGAAGAGGCCGATAAGGTTATAAGATAACACAATCTCACCTTCTCCATCCACCTGCATGACTAGTCCACCATCTTCACCATCTACAATCTTTACCTCATGTGGATGATCAAGACTGGCACTTCTGAAGTCACGACTATTACCTGTAAAAGCAAACCAATGACTATCCATGTTTTTAAACCAGGATTCCTAGCAAAGGCAGACTTGCCATCTGATTATTCATTGTATACATTACCATCAGATCCAAGAAAGATTATAAGTCAGTTTTTCTATACATAAAGTCATGCATTCTTTATTGGGAAGAAAGACCGACTCATGATTCAAAACCTATTGTCAAAAAATATTGAGTTATTCATATTGGCTTATCAATGAGCAATAAATATCCCAATTATAATCTGACAATAAATTTAGCAATATATCCCATAGAAATAAAACAAATTAGGAAATTCATCCATAATTATGTAACACCTCATAATGTTAGAGAATTGGATATTTCATGCAAAACTGAACAATTGAAACACAAACCGAAGACATCAGCCGAGTTAGGTGTTGACGGTGGATCACTGTGGGATGACCGCGTTGATAGAGATCTGGAGGGACGTGAAGGCTCAGGACATGATAACTGGTTCTTGTATACATATCTCTGGGCTGTAACATCTGGACTGCTGACACGATTAGAGAAATGTCTTCGATCTAAATCAAGAATATAATGTGGATATTATTAATCACAATTTTGCATTTAATAGAAAATAAACCAAATTAAAAATATTCGAATAAAAAAAGTTTTTATAACTGCTTTGAAATCAGAAAGGATATTACAATATACGGACAACGAAGAAATTAAATAAAATCAATACTTCTATATCTTGTTTCTAAAGATTTTACCAATTTAAAATTATCAATATTAGTCTCAGATATATTAGTCTCAGATAAACATAAATCAAAGAAAAACTTTACTAATTATAGTTTACCTGATCCAGGTTTGTCTTTTGTGCCAATCACATGAACTACACAGCCATTAATTAGCTTCTTCAACTCATCGAAATGTGACGTGGACAATGTGGCCAGATTACGAGGCTCACATGCAACTATCAGAAACTCCAATCCATGGTTTGCCCACCTAAAACATATTAGATTCAGTTCATATTCAATGTCACTTTCAGAGAAAGAATGATGTCATCTTTTTGAATTATTTTTCTTTTGGTGACAGAGTGGTGACAGCTCGTGTCCTAAATCTCCTTGGAATAACACTTTTAGATTAATCATGGATAATAGAATTCCATCGTATTTCTCTGTTCCTGCAATTTTAGAGTGAGTTAATTAAATTACTGTCATTGTCAATTTGAAATGTTGTGTTCTAAAACGTATACACTGTAATGCAGTGGTTCTGTCTATAAATCACATCAACTTAATAACATTTGGTGAAACAGAAGGGTTGATGGGTTGAAAAAATAGGGTCATGGCCAGCAGTGGGAAAATCAAGATGGTAAAGGTGATTGATTGACTACCAGGACAACTGTTTCATTCCATGGGAACACAGTATATATAGTTAGTCAACAACAAACCTTGGTCTCAGTCCACGACCACGCTCACATTTCTTGGTGACAAACTGCATCCACTGTTTGGCAAATGAAAGCAAGCCTTGTCCCAACTTCTGACGAGTATCCCCACTGACAAGCCTTGTTACTTCTTTATGATACTGAAAGCATTTAAATTCATTACATCAAAATAGGTGATTAGCTTTTACCTGAGATGCAAACTTATTTTAAGACTCCTGAAATCATTTGCAGCATATTGTACATGTACCATTTAAATTGAGCATTCTGTAAATTTTGAGAAGAAAACCTAATTTAATAATTCAAATTAAATCTCTTAAAAAACATCAAATCAGCAGATCAGCTTGAATATAACCAATCCAACAAAACCATGAATACAAGTAAATGCATGCCTTTACTGTCGACTGAAGAGTTTAATTAATCATAAAAATTATCAAATTCTAAAAATTGCAGCCAATCAATTGGTGTAGATTATGAGTCATCCAGGAATGTCATGATCACCAGACTCTTCAGGACATTCATTTGACACTAACAACGTAGTGATACTAGATAAGGAAAGTGACTGGTTTCAAAGGGGTGTTCAGGAAGCCCTTTGGATAAAAGCCAAAAAACCCTCTCTTAATCATCGGGGAGGAGCCAGACACCACCTCTCTGGCCAGTGGGCTAGGTCAGTTCACCAAATTACCATGATATGTTGCAATCGTCGAGTTCACACTAGAGGTCCCTCAACTCCAACCTTAGGCGTGACCAATTCATTCGGTATTCAGCCATCAACTCAAGAAAGAACCATGATGAGGTTCTGAAACCGTCTTGAAATTTTAAACTGGTGAGTCCAGCAGACTAAATTTATAGTTACTGATATCATTATAATCAATGAGTCAGTTGCCAATAAAAAAAACAAAAAGATTTTCAACCTCAAAGCCAAAGCTGAAACACTGATGCATGGTCTCCCTGTATAGTTTTTCCAGGTTAGCTTTCTCTAATTCCTCCAGCTTGGATAGATCTTCTGTGTTCAGTTTCTCATCCACCTTTTCTATTGCACTTGATATTTTCTCACGAAGACCCAAAGCAGTTGTCTGGAAAAAATGGTAATTATTGATACGATGTAAAATATTCACTGACTGGGTGAGTTGAATAAAGCTGTTCAGTTGTTTCAGTTTGGATGCACCAACCTTTTATCAATGATAGCAAAGTTTGGTGAAACAGTACATGAGAGGCATAAGTTGTATCAATGATAAAGTTCGGTTTAGCCAAACTGAAATGTCCGAACAGCTAAACTCGACTCACCAAGTAAGTGAATTTTAACATCATGAAATTCGGGCGAGTATGATGAATTGATTCTATGGAATTATTGAAGTGAACCTTGAGTAAAACTTGTGCATCCAGGACCCAGTTTCAACATGATTTATAATTGCATATTTTAATCAAAGCAATTGATATCATTGGTCCATTTCCCAGAGAGACTTTAAGTTTTGCGAAACTGAGTAGTGGTCTAATATCCAAACTAAAGAACACCCAATGGGTATCAATAATTTGTTTTATCAACTACATAATTCTACAACTCAAGTAAAAGCTGATGTGACTGGTAAAGAATACCATTCAGGTCTAGTTGTAATTTTAAGATTTATTTCATTATAAATTATCAATAAAACTGCTTTGACAATGAGAATTGCAGGAAAACTTTCATAGCTAAATACCAAATCATTTTTGGAAGACAAAAATTTTAATATTAAACCATTTTTTCAAATAAAATAAGTATCATAACTAACATTTCAATTATTTCATACTCACCTTCAATTCATCTAAAGATTCAGCAATAGCCTGATGACATGAGGTCTGTTCGTTGATGAGTTCAACAACTTTACCAACTTTTTGTTCAAACTCCTTTCGCTGAATACCCAGTTGTGATGAGTGAATGACAACCAAAAGTAAACCTTCAACCTTAAACAGCAAAAAGAAATATTAGCAGATTCGAAGTGTTTCTTTTTTACTGGCAGAAAGCAGTAAATTGAAAATGACAAAGACATTGTTCTCTATTTCAAGTGAGAGCTTTTTTTTTAAGTCTTTAGAAATCTACAATTTATTATTTATTCCTTCAGTCAAAGACTTAATTAATTAAACAAATAAATTTTAAAGGTCTTCTTCTGCCGAAACATGCATTGATTGAATGATTTTTATCATTAAAATATACAACATCTTGATGAAACAATTTATGGAGGATCCGTTCAACTTACATCAATATGTGACAGTGCTATCGTAGTCTCAGCAGTTGGGTCCACTCTAACAACCGGCCCATCCCATGATTGGCACACCTCGGCACTACATTTCACCAGTAATAAGTAACCCTCCTGATTGCCGATACAGTCGGCGTGAGTGATATCCTCACGACCACATGTAACGTTGAGTAGAATGAGGATCTGGTACTTGTCCTCTATAATACACTGCGGTATAAACATGGCATATCCTGAACTGTGAGGAGTGATCACCTGTGAAAACAAAACAGGATCCAGAATTACCTGACTGAATTATTTCAGGTGGGCATGCTTTTAACTTTCCTAGTTTGATGAGCATAGATTACTGGGTCAAGTATCACCAAAAAAGTGCACGGTATGCATAAAAAGGTTTTTCTTAAATTCACATGACATCAAATGTTTTGCTGCACAGGTCTAAATTGTGTGCATGGCCTTGTCTGCCACTGCAATCATCAAATAAGGAAGCATTCTTATCCTGCTTATAAACAGAATGTCCGAATTCTAACCAAAAAACAATCTGATTTCCTGTCTATACACTAAATATAAAACTCAATAATTTGCATTTTAACTCCTGCACTAATTAAGCTTTAAAATATTTAGTACACTATTATCAAATATCTCCAAGAATCTAAACAAATACTTACCTTTATATGATGAGTTTCTTTTAGCTTCTCTAACAGTTCAGCTGGAGACACCATAACATTGAAGTCAGCCGCTATCTCTAAATCTTTGCGTAACATCTTAGTGAATGCTAGTGCCTTAACAGCCCTCTCCCGTGCCTCATGGAACTTATTCTTCAAGTCCCGACAGATTTTCATCATGGCTTGCCTTTAAAAAAGATTTTGTACAGTTCACAAAAGTTATCAATCAATATCAACCCAAAGTTGTGATAATTCGGTGACAAAGTGTTACCATTACAGGCATAACAATGTACATTCCGACCCCCTAAAAGGGTAGGTATTTGTCAATTACAATAAAAGTAATTTATTTCACAAATAGCAATGTGAACGTGCCCCTGCAGTCAAATAGATAATTATGTTTACTCTTTCCTTTATGTCCCAGTCTAGTGAGGTCAACACAATAATTGAATAGAGAATTGATCAGTCACTTTTGAATAGAAATTTAGTCACAGGAATGCTAATTTGAAATTTACGACCCCCCGTTCGTTTAAGCAGGAAAAGGCAGGTAATGCCATATCTGATACCACATTAAGCATGAAAACTCATATAGATTCACAGAGACAGTAATGTAATAATTGAATTATGTTAGCATGTTTCAAAATACCAGATATCATGTGACTTCCAGCCCCTATGTCGTCAATGGTTCATCATGAGAATATTTTCTCAAGTACAATGATTTCCCTTGTAGGAACAACAAAAATATTATAATCTGGAATCTAGTGATCACCGCATAAAAATTGAGAGATTATCCTGCATAGTTAACTTTCATTTTCAACTTAAAATGCAACCTATTTTGTTAAAAACTTTCTCTATTCAACTTTACACGAAGAATGTGCAGCCTAAAGAGTAATTCAGTAATTTTGACTTGAGTTTGTCTTTCTCTCATAAAACTATCCTGACCTTAGTTCAGGAGTTTTACATGGACTGTTTTCTTCCTCCATAGATGAGTCCAGGTCAGCTACATTAGTGTCATAATCACAAATAGACTCGTCAATTTCATTCTCAAGGAAGTCAGATATAGACGTCAGCAGACTACTAGCCATCACACTGTAAAAGAAAATAAAAACAACTGATTTTCACCATGTGTAAATGAGTGCCTATTTGATGAACACTTTTTAATATGTAATATCAACATATTGCATAGCACACCAGTGGTTGAAAACGACAGACTGAATCAATCGCGCGCTAATCCAGTATCGTTAAGTTTATGCGGATGACGTCACTTCGCTTAACCGCAGTCTTCTACTTTCGGTAGACCCCCCGCGATTGTTACAGTCCCTCGACCGGAGTCGAAGGGGCTGGAGTACAGTCTAACCAGTGGTGATAGTCTCTTTCACAGCCAATCTCAAATGATGGTCTGTTCTCCCTACTCAATAATCTAGTATCGCTATGTATATGTTGATTTCGTCACTCCGCTTTAACACAGTCTCCTACTTTCAATGAAAGCTAGGGTGTATAAAAAGCTTTTGAACAAATGTTTGCTTTCTCACCAGAATCTCTTCCCAGCCTCTGCCTCTCCTCCCAGTATGTAAGGACAGATCTCTTTGGTAAATGTCCATTCTTCTTCCAACACATTCTTGAGGCCGAGAGAGGCCTCAGGCTGATTCTGTAGACTACTCATCCAGTTTTGAACATATGAGAAATAGACCTGTAGTGAATAAAAATTGTACATAAATCAGAAGGCAACATAAGTAAAGCTAATTAAATACAAAAATACACGAGCAAATTTACTATCCTTCAAGAGTAATAATCAGATTATTGAGCACTCCATAAAAAGATGAAATGTTTTTCCGTCATTTGAGGCATTGTTGCCATAAATGTGCTCACCAACAAATTTTTAACTTGTTGAATTTCTTATTTGGGATGTTTTAGCATACCAAATTCAAAATCTTCTGAATTTGGTGATTCTACCATGTGTTTTTTTAATGTAAATTTGTCATGATACTTCAAGGGATAATTTTTCATACTCTTGGGGGGAATTTTGGGTAAGTTTGAGGAGGAAATTCCTGGGATCTTTGGAAAAAATTGAGAGGGGTAGGGGCCTTGTTACGGCCTCAAAATCAGGTCATCGAGGGCCTGAAACAGCACCACAATACCTCCAGCATTTCCTTGATATCGCCACTGAAGCCTTCCATGTCAGTCTCTAGACTGTCTTCAACTGTTTCATCACTGACTGCAGACACCATCTGTTGATAGTATTGTTTACAGATGACTGCTCCCTTCAACACCTCTTTACACTCATGGATCAACTGCAAAAAATGTTGTTTATTACCAACAAATAATCATTTTTTTTGTCTTCTAAAAATAGCTTCGTATATTAGAAGTCAAAAATGTTCTGAATGAACTAAAAGTACATAATTAATAAATGATTTCAAAGTCTATGAAGATATAATAACGGACCTTCAACACAGAGCTTATTTGAACTTGATAGCTTTTATTTTGACATTCTGTCAATGAACCTTCTTGGTGTGGATATTTCTATCGCTGCAATAGAAAACTCCGGTGAAAATATGCCTAGATATATACATTCACCACAAAAAAAACAAGAATTGAAAATGAACAATTACATTCATCATGAAAACTGAATTTTAACATACCTGTCTAATACTAAGTATAGATGGCTCACTATCCAGTGGTCTCTGTTCCAGTCTGAGTCTTAGACACTCATGAATGATATCTAGTGGTATACGCACTAAAAACAAATACACAGGTTGGAATGAAGGCAGTTCCATGGCCTCGATCTCATCAATGTAGCTAGACTCGTAACTCATACTCATTCTTCTGTCGTGTTTCATAGATTCAGAGACCTCTGGCAGGAGATTCCAAGAAGGAGATGCGGTGATCTCGAAAGAATGCTCAGTTTCCTGGATTAAAAATGTGAACTTCATTATGTTAAGAAACTAATTAAACAATTAACTATATTGCAAATTTTCATTTTGAATCTGGGCAATCAAGTATACCTTCTAAGAATAAAATAATCAAGAAACTAAAAACAATTAATCATATTGCAAGTTTTCATTTTGAAGAACAATCAAGTACGCAATCATACTTTCTAATAATATCTCATCATTAACTATTGTTCAGAAGTAACAATATTTTTTAAATCAAATTGAAAACAACAAAAATTACACTCAAGATGAGACATCAAACCTACGTCATGAAGGGGTGTGCCGGGGACCACTTGTTGAGTTGGCCCAGGACCTTCTAAAGCCTGTCGAGCACGGTTCAGGCTCATTCTAAGAAGATTTGTAAGTCGTGCAATGA
>JAOXYC010062230.1:2037-14604 GCA_028565715.1 Phoronis pallida
GATTTAAAAAGATAATGTTCACATGATGTTGTTCATTTTTATGAACAGTTGATTCTTACATTTGAGAAATGATCATTCACAAAATAGTTGTTCATTTTGATTAACAGTGGATATACTGCCTACAAGTAAGATTTAAAAAGATAATGTTCACATGATGTTGTTCATTTTTATGAACAGTTGATTCTTACATTTGAGAAATGATCATTTACAAAATATGATGAAAAATGGTAAAACAATTCCAATGACTCAATAGGGACCAGGGCCTCCAACTTCCCCCGATTTACGACAACATTCTGATTCCCGAGCGCCGTCTAGCGGCAAAACGATCAAAAATAGGTCACCCCCTTGGATCAAGGACCTTAGGTGAAGGTCAGAAACGTAGCGGCTCTGCCAAAAAACGTAAGTCTCAAAGTCATTGAAATTGTTTTACCATTCACAAAATAGTTGTTCATTCTGAGTGTTAGCACCATCCAATACCCTTAATCATTTCAATTACATCTAATGGCGGTATACAGTAGATAAACGTCCAGTATCTATGATTCTTATAAGGTTGTATCAGTATGTTCATTCTCATGGACATCTCGGTCTTCTTCTGATAGCCTTGGTCTCTTTGTAGCTCTATACCTAAAAGTAGCAATATAATATGTATTCTATCAAAGTTCATCAAAATATTAGTAAAGGGTCTCTCATATAAGTTACCATCATATAAACATCACCTTGGATAAGCCATTACATTTTTTCATTCCCCATTTTAGAGAAGTTGACACCATTAGCATGGTGCCAATGGTGACTAGGTAAATGAAGTAGCTCCTATTCATCAATATGAAATTCAAGTTTTAAAACAAACATTTGATATTTTTCACTCTTACATTTAAATTTTATTATGCTGCATATAATTTGATATATCAATACTGCTTTAATTACCAGCATATGCTCTTTTGTGTAGTGGAGACAGAAAAACAAACTCAAGTAACCCAGATGTTCAAGCAGAATTTGTTTCTTGTCTTCAAATTTTTCACTTTGGGCCAGTAATTGAGATACATTAAAGCAAAAGCAAGTCTTCATGTAAAGTGCCCAGTGCCACTCATGGGGTAATTATTTACTGGCATTAGCACTATTGTGTGTTGCAATTTGGACAGTATTGGAACGAGCTGGATAGCCCAGTTGGTAGAGCATCTGACCGGCAATCAGGGAGAGCTGGGTTCGATTCCCAGTTCTGTTCCGAATTTTTCTGTCTTCAAATTTATAAATAATACAGTTACTTTAATCAAAGAACCCTACTTTTCCCATTTCTTGTGATTGAGTTGTGTAAAATCTTCCTCCGATGAGATTGCTTTTAAATACTTTGCTAAGTGGAGTAGTTCTGTGTCTTTATCCCGGTTAAAATGGGCTTTCTTAAAAGGTCGGATCTAAAAGAAAAACATAGGATAAAACATAAAACTCATAATGATAATACAACTTACAATAATTTTCTCAGCCAATACTAAAAAAGCGGGAAAAAGTCTATGCAAAGACCTGTTCTATGATTTTTCAAAAATGTTATTTTACTGCCCATGAATTTGAGAATCAATTTTTCACACAACTGATTAGAAAAACTTTGAAGTTCTGAGTTGCTTTTCTGGCTAAAACACTGAATATTTAACCCAGAATGAAACTTTCCTTGTGTGCTGTGAATGACCTGCGCAAACACAGAATGTCGTAATAGTCACCAGAATGTCAAAATAATAATAAATTACAATATCTTATTATGACATCACAAGACAGTGGCTAGTTATGTGTGGTTTTAATAGATTATAATATTATAATAATCATGATTGAATAGACTGATATTGTTTACAACAAAACAAAATTATTCAAATAACAAAACAAAGAATAATAAGTGGATATAATTAATAGATCACTGCTGTGACGACAATTAATTATATTAAGATAAATTTGGAATCTGAAAAAATTTCTGACCCGTCATGGGAATTTATCTTAAAACAAATAATACAAAACCAATGCATTACCTTTAGACCAGTCTGTGGATTCATTATGAAGTTTCTACGGATATCATCAAACATTATGGTGTTCTTTGCACTCCATTGTTCAAATTTACCCCATATTACCCCAAGAGGTTTAACCTAGAAGAAGAAAGGCAATCCAATGGTATTAAATGAATAAATCAACGGTTAAATAACATCATAAGTGTGTGGTTCAATTAAAATATTTGTTTAGATAAGAATTGCTATGAATGATTAACAGTAAATTTACTTTGTCGTAGAAAAACAATTTACTGTTATTTCAGCACACATAACTTAACATTTTATAATACAGAGTAACCATGTTTTTTTCTTTAAATTTCCTATCAGTTTCTCCTCAGTGTGTCTTGAGAAATTAAGACTATACTTTTTTAAAAATCCTGAAGAAATAGCTTTTAAGAATGTTTATTGACTCTTTTATACCATAACCGATGAACATTAATTATAACACAAATTTTACAAAATCTCAAAGTCCAGAACTATACATTCTGAATTTACCTCAATCACCCCGTATTTTGGGCAATGAACTGTGATCATGGCTAAACTGTCAATCATGAAACACACTTTATAGTTAGGGTTAGATAACACTCCTAGCTCTCTCATCTTAGTCTGAATCCATTTCATACCAGTGGCCGCTGAAAACAAAAATAGAGAATATGACATCACATGTCGTCAAAGTTAAATGGGAAGGCCCCGGCACTTGCCCCGTCCACACGTGATCAGCCTCACAAAAGGGTAGTAAACTTCATTTGATGGCTAGTAGTAATCAATTACTGCAACGTGTATACATATATAGTACTGTTATGAGCATGTTGTTGGGCATTCTAAAATCCTACTAAAAAATTCAGAATTCAAGCTGAGTTAGAAAATTCAAGGTCTGATGATTACATTTGATTAATCTGGAAGACATTTTGACAGGTTACAACACTGTGATCATTCTAAAGAAATGAAATGGAACCAACATGTGTTAAAAAATAACTTCCCTTGCATTTGACTGTTCTAAAATGGGTATTTTTAAAAAATAAACAGCTGCGAAAAATTCCCCTCTGTAGAAGAATGCCGCGAAAATTCCCCCCTCTGTAGAAAAACGCCGCGAAAATTCCCCCCTCTGAAAGGCCCCAGGCCCCATTCCCCAAATATGAGTGAGGGCCCTGACTAGGGGTGAAACAGTCAATGACTGTTTAGAACCCATGTCTTTGGCTGGGAACTTTATAAGTTTCGTTCATTTTGAAGGATGCTGCACACAAACCAGACCCCTAATCCGATTTTCTATGTTTAGATTTGTTTGGTGGAGAACACTAAACAGTTGTATTTGTTATTTAGAGTGCCATGAGTTATACTCATTTTATTTGAAACCATCCTCATTGGCGAGGTTTTATCAATGAACACTGAGTTGAGTTAATTGTAGATTACTTGATTTTTGCAGAGTCTCGGTGCAAACATGGATAAAATCACTTGTGAAACACAGATGAAAATTGATCATCTTGAACGCAAGCTGAGGAACTCCATGACTGTGGAAAAAGCCTTGGAGCTCATGCAGACAAATCTATCTAACTCAGACTCCTGTGCAGAAGCCCTCACAGCTTACAAGTGAGCAAACAAAATACTTATTGATGATATTAGTTTTTGGCCAAATCAGCATCTTTATTTGATCCTCGATCAGTATTGTGCACCACAATCATAAAACTTGACGTTTCGGTCCTCAAATTATTAGACCATCCTCAATAGTTTTAAAATTATATAATCACAGCTTACATGCTTCAATGAAATTGATGATATGAGCTACATAACATCACTGTAGCTCATATTGTCAATTTTATTGAAGTTTGTTATGAGTGATCTTATAATTTTGAAACTCTTCTGATTGAAATGCTAAAAAATTGCCGACGCAGTTTTTTCAGGTCATGATTTTACAAACAATGTTTGTCCTCACAACAGTTTTTCTAGTAATATTCGTTTTTGCAGAGATTCTTTACAAGCCCAAGTGAATGAACTTGAAGGAACTATACGTGAAATGCAGTTGCAAAAGTTTGACGATGATGACAAAATCAGGTACGTTGCCACTCATGAGAGCTATTCCAGGAAATAGTACGGGAGGGGTGAAGTCAGCTTAAATATGTGGCAGAAATTCAAATAGATAGTGGTTGATATTTTCATAAAAATACAGGAGTTGTTGTGTGAAAAACAAAAAAAAACTTTCCTAAGTACCTTTTCCCTGGTAACCCGCTGCTCCATCTAAGCGAGATCAATTGTAGTAGACTTAACACTGTGTTTTTGATAAAGAATGAAGGTAGCAACAAGAATGGGCAATGAAAAAAATGATCAAACTATGTAAAAGAAACGGATGAAAACGAGTTTAAGTTTTATTTTATAATCAACAGGTCTCTCAAGGGTGAAGTGTTTGCCATTAATGACCAGTACAAACAACTAGAAGAGATGCTGACTGCAGTTCACTCAGATAAAGACCGCATGAAGCAGCGAATCACTGAGCTTCAGGAGAGCGAAGACATGTTGAATTCTAACATACGTGCCATAACTGAGAAATACCATGCAGTTGAGAATAACCTTGGTTGGTTGACTTTCTTCTTTTAAAGCAGTCACAGTCAATTTACAGACAAGATTTGTTGTTTTTAAACCAGCGTGTTTGGTTTGCAAGTTTTTGGCTTGACGCACTCATGTCAGTGTGTACTATTGTTTTCAAAGGAAAAAACAGGCATTTGTTACCGATTTCTAGCAACTTGACGGATAGTTTTAGTGTGGCGTGCTTATGTTGAGTTTTTAAACTAGGTCATAATGAACGCTCTAGTTTTCAGTGTTGAAAGTCAGACATGTTCTGAGCCATGGGAGATAATAAAAAGGCAATCAACTTAAGTGCATTGAATGCTCTTTTTGACGTTTGAAAGTGCTTGGTTTTTGTTGTTGTTAACAGAGCTGTGACCCCCTTTAATAGGATTTTTAATTTTTAAGTTGCTGCCGAGCAAGAACGTGACCAGCTGGAGATTCAGGTCCAGTCTGAAGTGAGGGCACGTAAGCTCAGTGTCAGTGAGTTACAGAATGACTGTGCTGAGTACCGCAGCAGTCACAGAGAACTAATGTCACAGCTAAGTTATGAACAGGTGGGGTTTGCGACTTTTTTGCTTTAAAAGTATTTACTTTATACTGTCATAGTTGTCTTCGCAAGCAAACACTAAATATAAAGGTTATGGCAACTACATGATAACTTAGTTATCAGTGAAAAATATATCGGGTGTCCAAAATTTATGAATTGTGATGAAACTTTGTGTACTTATTCCTGGCATGAAGTGGGTGGCTGGTTTCGATTTCCGTTGTGTTCGAATTTCAGTTATGCCCCTGGTGGCATTTTGTATACTTTACTACCATAAGCTTTATCATTGTTCGTCAAGCAATGCTATGGGTACATATCAATTGCATAGCTCTTGTTTATTTTTTCAGGATGAAAAGGATATTCTTTCGAGCAAACTTGAAGAATCTAAAGAAGAATTTGAAAGACTTGTGAAAACTCTACAGGAACGTGATGAGCAAATTGGAACCCTTGAGATGTCCTTGAAAGAAAGTCACGCAGATCTTCTGAAGCTCAATTCAATGGGCTCGCAACTGGAAAGCGATTATGACTCGGCAAGGAAACAGCTGATGGAGAGAACACAACAGTTGGAAGAGGCTGAGAGTAAGATGCAGCAGGTCCAGGAGGAGAATCAGGGATTGGAGATTCAAGTTCAGCAGTTGAGTGATGCTAGAGAAAATCTGGAGAAGGATTTGAGGCAGCAGGGTGAAGAGGTGTCAAAACTCAGGGACGATATTGATTCAAAAGTTAAAACCATAAACAACAAGTGTGATGTTATTGTGAACCTGGAAAACCAAATTTCTGACAATCAGTCTTCTTTGGAAAAGATTTCTGCTGAGTTTGAAAACTCTTCCAAGAAGTGTGATGATTTAGAAAGAGAGAAACAGGGACTTCAAGCATCTCTTGATAGTGTGAATGAAAAATATGAAACGACGGGGGACTTGTTAGCTCAGACCAAAGAAAGAGCATGCGCCCTAGAAACGAAGCTGAAAGAGGAAGCGACAGATGTCATCAGGCTGGAAGGAGTTGCTGCAAAGTTGAGAAGTATCAACGATGAACTTCAGAGTAATTTTGACGAGAGTTTGCAGAAACTTGAGGAATCAGAGAAAGAGCACCAGCTGATTAGCAAAGAACTGCACAAAGTGAGGAAACAGAAGTCAGAGTTGGAGAGAAAGATGGCTGAACTTGAGGACGATGTGGAAGAAATTGCGGACGATCATGATGACGCAGCGGTACGCTTGAGAGAGAGCGAGAAACTGAGAAAGGAGTATGTGAACAAGATCAGTGAACTTGCCTCTGAGAATAAAGAATTGAAAGGTGAGTTTCATTTATTTTGTTGTAAATTTGTATACATGCAGTTTAGTGCCACATATGCCATGAAACCATACTGTAAGATGCACACTTTAAAATATAATTTTAGCATATAATTGAAGTCCAGTGAAGCATTTGAATCTTCTCTCGGCAAGGTTATATACACTGCCTTTTTGAGACTGCTCACGCTGCTGCACATTTTAATGAATGCCATTTTCTATATTAATATAACACACTGCTTTATTGAGGAGCTTCATAACTAGTTTCAAATGGCTCCTCAATATAGCCCTGTTTTTGAAGATTATCACACTGTTTTTATTAATAAAACACATTGCATTTTTGAAATTAAGTGAATTTCTTCATTCGAGTTTATAGAGTAGATAGAAACTATTTAAAAGATCCAATCCAGCATAACATCATAAAAATTCCCAAAGATGTCCCAATTTTATACTCTGCAATGTTTTTACAGTTGCAGTTCAAAAGCAGCAGACGGAAGTTGAAGAGTTGGCTGATGATTACGACACGGCAAAACTCAAGTTAGAAGAATCGGAGTCGGTACAGAGTGACCTTAAGACCAGATTAACTTCATCAATGGATGAAGTAACACGTGTCTCTGCTATACTAGAACAGCAACATACCGTGATTGAGACATTGAAGGCTGAGGTTGAGGAGAAAGAGGGCTTAAGGGATGTCGCAGAAAGGTATTAGTATACATTGCAAAATATACAACGGTTTAGTGCAGATTAAATAATGTACAAACCATTCTACACACTCATTGGTAGTATCTTATATGTAACACCCTTTATACCATATATGTAAGCTTCATTTCATGCAATAAGAGCTATGCAAACAGGAAATAAACTAAATGTTACACAATGCCACGGTAGGCCAATCAACACTTAGTATGGTTTTGTGCAAAATTAAGGCATCACATTTTGTCTGAATGTAAGCACGCACGAGTAAGTTAGATTGTTTTGCTGTCAAACTTGCTTTTAATACTGCCACAACAGGACCGCATATTGCTATCATGTCCGTCTGGTTGGTTGGTTGGTTGGACAAACTTCAAAACTGCTTGATAAGTTTTTACAAAATATAAAAGATTTTCAATTCTCATTTGGTTTGCTCAGATGACCATTCCCAGGAGAATATACATTTTTATATTATGGTGTGTATCTTTGATGATTTTCTACTCATTTTAGGAAAACGCAACAACTGGAACACAAACTTTCTGCCCTTGAAAAAGTGCTGGACAACAACAAGTCGGACATGATGGCGCAGTCTCGCAAGTTCCAGGACCATATTCATCAGCTTTCCTCCAAACATGATGAGGCGATTCAGCAAATACAGGACGAGTTAAAATCTGCAAATGCATCAAGGTTATCAGCAGTCGATAGATTGAACCAGGTTGAGGCGACCTTGACTGACCTTGAAAAGCAGAGGGAGAAGAGCGTTGAAGAGGTTGCTCAGTTGAAATCGCTCGTTGATTGCCAGAATAGTCAATTGGTTACCTTGAAAGAGGCTAAGGAAAATGCAGAGAGGTTCTGTGAGACCGCTGAAAGGTAATGACCTCATCATATTTTTCTTGAGAAGGGCTGTGTCCTTGCAACCCAAGTTACTTAAATGCTTGAACACAAATCAACTAGAAATGTTCTGGACCAGTCATTTGTTGAACTTGACTTACTTGTAACTGAAAATCTGAAAAGAGTGATAAAACGTAGCATAGGTTTCAACTTTTTATTGGATGTTAAGCTCTCAAAAAACTTGTTACAGATTTTTTAAATTTATTACTCAAATGCAAGTAAGTAATTTTCAGCAAAAGACTTGTGCACAAAATATCTAGTTGATTTACGTTTTGATGCCAATTTTGGACCAAAGCAGAGACACAATCCAAAAAGTGTTCAAATTCTGAATTTTTTTTTTCAATGAAGTTTAACATTTATTTTTTCGACAGAAATGTTGAGATAGTAACTGGAAAGCTTGAGAAGCTTGATGGTGTGTTATCAAAGAGCCACAACGATATGATGGAACAATCAACAAAACACCAGGAGGCGCTTCACAACGCAGCTCTGACACATGCTCGTGAAATCGACCAGTATAAGAAGGAACTAGTATCGTTGAAGCAACAGCTTGAGTTGAAAATGCAAAAACAGGCCGATAAATTTCAGAGGGAGGTGAACCGATTACAAGATGAGCTGGAGGCTGAACATGAGAAAGCGCCAAACATGAGCGAGTTATTAGAAGAGTTAGACTTGTAAGTTACCTTATTTGTAATCGGAACACCAGCCATATTACCCTGACCCTAGATTGGTAATTACCAACAAATTGTTTATGTCCAAATCATTACCAAAATATTAGTATTTATTTGACGTTATACAAAATATTAGGTAATTTCTGAATCATTACCTATTTTCTGTTACCAAATATGCTAAAAAAAATTGGTAATTGCCAAATCATTTCCAACCTAGGGTCAGGGTTGTTATATTATGGTTGGTAATTGCACTAATCCGTCTATTATTCTGTTTGGGGACAGATCAGATTTACTCCATAATTATACCAGCCGCCATTCTACACAAAAATAGGCAAGAAGTTATGAGTGAGTCTCCCCACCAGAGGGCTCAACCAATGAAATTGTAGGTTATCAAGGGAATTTTAATTACTATCACTAGCCTCATTTACCATTGCAACCAATCTCAAAAAATGTGATGAATCCTATTTCCCTAAAATAATTTACATTTTTCTCTGCAGGTGGAAAACAAAATTCGAAGGACTCCAGGAAAAAGTGGAACCTTTCATGGTAAGTGAACATCTAACAGATTTCAATCTTTAAAGTAGGCATTGTGTATAGATATACTAGGCTATCATTCTATGCTTATATCATTTGCAAATACTTGAGAACTGTTATTCGGCAACTATAGGCTTAACTTGTCCTCATTTAAGTTCTGACCTCAGATAAGTCGTCACCCCTTTCCCATCCCAAATTATAATAATGATGTCGTGCTTATATAGCACTTCTTAATGCAAGCGCTTAAAAATGACTATTATCACTAAGAGATGTTGCAGAACTGTTCTCTCAAATAACTCCCAGGGAGCATGCAAAGCAGAGCTGCATTTATTGCGCTACCAGCTTCTCATTATGATTCCTTCAATTTTCCAAGTCTGGTACCCATTTCTACACCTGGGTGTAGAAAGACACGTGGGTTGCAGTGTTTTGTCCAAAAACACACATTAATTACATTATGGGGATGCAGGTGGCTCAGTAGTAGAGCGTGTGGCTCTAAATCCAGAGGTCTATGGTTCAAGCCCATGCAGGCGCCGCATTTGTGTTTTTGGACAAAACACTTCACCCAACGTGTCTCTCCCCACCCAGGTGTAGAAATGGGTACCAGGTTAGGAAAGTTGAAGGAATCTGAATGAGAAGCCGGTAGCCCCAAAAAATGCGGCTTCGCTTCGTATACTCCCCTGCGGGAGATGAGAATGATATTGAGTAAACAGTTCCGCAACCTGGGATAATAATCATTGTAAAGCGCTTTGAATAAAAAGCGCTATATAAGCACTGACACTATTATTATTATTATTATTATTATTAAATTTACCTCTCCTCATACCTGGATGTTGTGGGTTCAAGTCCCAGGTTCTCATACATCAAATTTCTAGTTGATTTGAATTTTGATGCCAGATCAAGACCAACGAGGAGACAGTATCTTTAATAAATGATTTTCTAGGAACAACTTGATGCATATGAGGCAGAAAAAAGACTTCTTCTTGGACAGACTCAAGATGCAACACATGAAATGGACAAGCTCGGCAAGGAGTATGCTAAGTTACTTGGACATAATAATCAAAAACAGAAAATCAGACATGTCATGAAAATGAAGGAAGAGAACTCCTCCCTCAAACAGGTCAGCTTCATGTCTTTTTTTTGAAAAGACATGACTAATTTTTCTAGCAATATTTCGTCAATTATTTTGGAAGTTATTGCAGCTCAAAGTTGTCCGATCCCCTACTCTATTTTCTGCTTACTTCAGACCTGCACAACTGGCAACAAGTGTTGGATGATAAGGTTGTAAGCAAAATTCGCAAGCATGTTTTTTTACACGGCAACATTGTAGAGATGACAGTCTCTATATATACCGTCTCTGGTGTTAGTGTGTTGGATTGAAAAATTACATCTTGAAAACAAATTGTGAAGTTGCTGTCTCTACACTTTTGAAATACATATACTGTACATGTTTTTAAAATATACATCGGTACTTACGAATATGAAATTATCACCAATTGCATAGGAATTGTTGTATCAAATTGCATCCTTACATTCATCTTAACGAATAAATACCTTGGCTTCTGTCGGAAATTTCTATACAGGTGGCCTATGTGACTTGATGAAATATCTTGAGAGTGACGAGATAACTGAGATCAACTGTAACCTTTTAACTTTGTGTTTTCGAACACGATTTGGCAACGAAAAATGATCAAACTGTGTAAAAGAAATGGATGAAAATGTTGTTTTTCAATAATTGTAGCGATGTACGCGTTTAAGTCTGTAATTGATCAATTCATCATTCTGGTTAAACTTGATATTGTAGGAAGTCTATAAGCTAAGGGATGAGACTACAAAACTGAAGCGCAAGATTCTGAAGATGGATAGTCATGATGTGAAGCCAAGGTTTGACACTAGCAAGGCCTTCCACCATGGGAAAGAAAATGTACCCACAACGCCTCTAAAAGAAGGTTAGCATTACATCACCCCACTACCTTTGTTTAAAGATGCATAAGCCGTATTTATGACCATGAAAGTCGTATAAACAAGTTGCACTAGAGAAAATTGTTGTACTTAATGTACTTTAAAACCTAAGACATGCAGCAAATATTTTTGAACATTTTTTAATTACTTTTATGCTCTAAAAGGCATTCAGGAACGCATTTAAATTAATTTATGGAGCCATCAGTTTTGGGATATTCCAAATATGGTGCATGCATTTCTAAATCGGCAAGTTTCACTAACTAACTAATAAGTTGTATAACACTCTCAGCACTTGAGGCATGGCCTTTAACAATGAGCGGAAAAAAGGGACACTTGAGAAAACCAGAAACTCAGAAAGTCCTAATCAATCTTTATCGATATTGTGTGATAGTTAAGTTCTCACATTGTAGGGGAAAGAATGTGAATTTTTATTAAACCTATGATCATTCTTTTCAACGTCTCAAAAGTGTCCTAGAGTTTGATTCCATGAATCCTTGTACTTTTGCTTTTGAAATTCTCAATAATCAATTGAGTGGCGCGATCTAAGATTATTATCATAGGGCATATAAATGTCCAACAAACATCTCTGTCTATATATTAATGGAATGCACGTAAATGTATGAGTTTTTCTGTCTTTTCAAAATCTATTATAAATGGAATGTTTTTCTTACAGGCAATCGTCAAAGACCAAGGCTGAATTAGATGGGGAAGAAGAGTTTTATCAATAATCGATTTGTCTGATGAAATGTGTAGTTTGCAACTTAGCAAGATGTTTTCAAGTAACTGTCTCTTCGTTTGAATAAAAAAAATTAAAAGAAATCTCTATACATGTGGCCAATGACTTGATGAAACAGCTTGACATGTCACCGTGTTTTCGATAAAGAATGAAGGTAGTAACGACAAATGGTCAATTTGTGAAAAAGAAAGGTATGAAAGTCATATTTCAATAATTAGTAAATCTACGTTCATAAGCTGCATTATATGAGTTTAACTACATAATTTTCTGGCTGCAGTTGAAGTTCAAAAGTTTTGTCCACCATCCTGCATCAATCCTAGATTTGACATTAATTGATGAAGGGTTTTTACATAAAATACCGACATGATATCTGCCACAGTGTTTCAGTGTGTATGTGAAATGAATGAGTGTGAACTGCCGTTTAGTTAAGTTTACCTTGTACATGTATCACTGTGGCTCATCACATTATAAGTGTATGCTAAGCAATGTAAAAGAGTACCATGTATAGTGTATATCAGATTTATAGCTGACTGGAACGAGCTGTGAATCAAAAATCAGTTAAATAAAGATTCCAATCAAAAATAGCACAGTGATTTACCCAATTCATCGTTGAAAGATTTGGCAAACTTGAGATGATTAACCAACATGATAAGAAGTTTGGGCCTCCCTGGCTACT
>JAOXYC010064451.1:0-11361 GCA_028565715.1 Phoronis pallida
CCTGGGATAATAATCATTGTAAAGCGCTTTGAATAAAAAGCGCTATATAAGCACCGACATTATTATTATTATTATTCTCCGTATAATTTCATGAGGAACCTTAGCTCTTATATACTCGAGTATAGTATGTTTGTCATGCTTTCCAAAATTATAAATCTACTGCTCGATCAACATTCAGGGTCATTGACAATCGTAAAAGTATAGATACATAGGCTACCACATAGTCAAAGGTGACGCTGGCAAAGTAATTGTGTTTTCTCGAATTGTGAAATCTTGCATGTGCCATGATATTGTTGTGCTATTTGTTCATTCAAGATAGCACTTGGAACTTGTGCATAACTCAAAAACCATAATTTGAGACAAAAAAATCTTGGTTGAAATGTTTGTACACTGAGTTGGGTTTCGCCATCTATGGATTCAGTGGTATATTGATAAGTTGATCTCTGCAAACAAACTAAAATTACAATATACCACTAAGTTGAAAATACAATCCATGGATACAAGAAAAGCTACTCAGTTAGGCCCATTTTAACAATCAAAATAACTGACTGGCCAGATTGATTACTTCGTGTATTTTTCAGGTTTCAAAGAAACGCAAAAGAAAACCAGGTAAAGACCTCAAGCGTCCATTGGTTGCTGAGCAACCTGTTGTTACCAGGGGAACATCAAAGCAACCAAAACATGAAAAGAAGCTAAAGAAAAGGAAAAACACAGAATCTAGTGAAATTGTTATATCGAAGACTCTTAAATTGGACAGTGTTCTTCCGACCAACCAACCCAGTGCTACTGCTGGCAGTAGTGAGGTGAAAACAAAGAAAAAGAAAAATAAGAAAAAAATGTTGGTTGCTGTTAAAAATGAATCAGACAATAATACCATCAGCATAGCTGAACATGTTGACAAGGATGAAGTATCTTCTCCAGTGTTGGAGGTGATAGAATCAGTGTCAAGCAAAAGGAAAATAAAGAAGAAGAAATTAGATAAAAACCTTGAAAAACAAGAGGGTATTAAACATTCAGAAAAGGTGTCTTCCGAGGAAACTATGTCTGTGAAAAGGACCAAAAAGTTGCCATTTGCACCTGGCAATTTAAAAGCAGCCTTAGAAAACCAAAAAGAAACCAATAAAAATGTGAAACTGAAAGTTGTGAATAAAAACTCGCAGAACCTCCCACTCACACCTGACAAAGCACCAGACATTGAAGTCAGCAAGCCTACAAAATTATCAAAAAAAGAGATGAAGAACTTGTCAAACAGGGATAGGATGAAAATGAAACTGAACGCTGCTCGGTTTCGTTACCTGAATGAACAGTTGTACACATCCAGTAGTCAACATGCATTGACTATGTTTAAGAAAGACCCCGAGGCATTCACAGTATATCATACAGGCTTCCAATCACAAGTAGAGTGCTGGCCAGTCAATCCTGTTGACCAAATGATTGACTACATTAAATCTAGGTAAATTGAGTCCATTGTATTATCTCTCTCAGTCTCTCTTCCTATTTAGAGTTTTACAACCTGTCACATGGTCAATTTCTGACCCTTACGGACAAGTTGATAGTTCAAAATATTTGTAATAATTGAGGCCTAATGTGAACTTTTTAGCTTAGTTTATCTGACAGCAAGATATCATTTAATGATACACAACTTTCAACTGTCACCAAACACGTAACCCAATATCGTAGTTCAAGTAAGAAATTAGAACTTGTTGGCTGATATTCTATTTCATTTTGATTCTATAAAGTATCGAAAACGTTTATTGTTTCATCCAAATAAAACAAAATTAAAAGTAAGCTATTCTTATGTTAAAACATTTATGAAAATGCCAGTAGTCCATTCAAGGAACAGAATCTCATAGCCGATAACACAGCATTGGGTTGCATTGAAGTCTCAAATGCCAAAATGTAACATTTTAATATGATTTTTCAGATCACCATCATCATTGGTAGCTGACTTTGGGTGTGGGGATGCTAAGATAGCTCGCTCAGTGCCAAATACAGTTCATTCATTTGATCTTGTGGCAGTTAACAAATATGTTACAGTTTGTGATATATCAAGGGTAAGCATTTAGGGTTTGATTTCAAAATGCTGCAGTTTTTCTGTATAAAAAAAGTTTTTGCAATTGATTGCAGATATGCTGCTGTACGTATTTAGCATGGTTGATCTTTTGCAATGTTTTTTTTTCGTCGAGATGAATTCATCGCATTTCCACTACATTGTTTGCAGACACAGTAACAGAACAACCAAGTTGAATGAATCGGCGTTTTTTAGTCAAAATTAGAAAAACAATTTTTAATTGACATTTAATCAGTATACCAGTTAACTTGTGGAGTAGTATGTTCATCCCTGGCTGCCTAATAATGCACCAAGTTTTTCTACTAAAATATTTGAGGTCGCAAAGGGGATGAAAAGTTTTCAGTTGACTTCTTACGATAAATTTCAGTTGTTCAAAATTAATGTAACTGCATGTGTTAAGATGTCTGGTGTTCTTGAATTGATATTGGTAACATCAAAGATTTTCTCTTCATTCATTTACAGGTACCATTGACAGACCATACTATTGATATTGTTGTCATATGTTTAGCACTGATGGGTAACAACTGGATACAATTCCTGAAGGAGGCATCACGGGTGCTCAAGATAAAGTAACATTCTTCAAATTGTATTAGTCAATTATTATGATAGATTCTCATTATCATTGACTAACTGGAAATTGATGTCTAAATGACCTTTACTGTTTCTTTTTATTAGTTGGTTCACAGAAGTTTTTAAGTCTGGCAGCTGGGAAATTTTCAATTGCTAGCGTGAAATAAAAATATTCGTTATAAACAATTTGCATCATAAATGTCAACCTCAAGCCTTACTAAGTAAATGGCTTACGGTCGCAAATACACAGTGACATTTGCATAATCATGACTGATAGGCCTTCAAATACGGCCCATAGTCCAAAATACATGGCTTACTGACGCACCATGTAAGCCTTTGCTGTGTATTTGGGACCTTTAGTCGTCTTTGAAGGCCCATAAGCCCAAGTTTTTTACTAGTCTGGGTTTGAGGACAATCATCTTGACAGTTTTATTTCTTTTGTGTAAGTATGTATTATTGTTTCAGAGGTGTGTTGAAAATTGTAGAAGTCTCTAGTCGTTTTGAAGACGTCAAGCAGTTTGTTAGGATGGTTGAGGTTCTTGGCTTTAGTCTAAAGAAACAGGTATTTTACTCATTGCTTAAATTACAAATCTTTAAAAAAAAATTGTAAGATTTTATTCTAGTCTGGAAGTTAGTTCTTTTAATTGTTTCAGTTCTACAAAGTTATTACCTTTAAATGATTATGAAAATCATGTGACATCTTGTGTCACAAAACAAACATATTATGGAAAATGTTTCTGTCTTGCATGAATCCGCATGAACTGGTATGATTTTTCATGTTGAACATAATGGTTACATTTTATTTCTTATTTGCACATCAAGCATAGAGTATTAATGTTTATTCAGTGTGCATAAACAAAAAAGTAATGATGGTTGGTGATGAAATGTTTAGACCCTCTGAGGTGATCATTTATTTGTAATGCTGTTTACCTGTCATAATCAATATTAAGAAGCACACCAAGCCCATAGCATATAATAGTGGCCTTTCAACAAAATAGTTGTCAGTTCAAACCTGGCTAATGCACTCCCAACTGGGCTAGGGTAGGATGAAAGTTTACCAATTGCAATGTGACTTTTCAAAAATACCGCCTGTCTGTTGTATGCTCCCTGGTAAGTTGAGATGGTACTAGAGTGAACAGTTCCGGAGCCAGGGCAATGGTATGCTAAAGCAATTTGGGTTCCTGATTCAAGAAAGAAAAACCATACATAAACACTTAGTGTTGTGTTATTCTGGGTTTTAATTTGACTGATAACATGTTGTTCCTTGTGTTTACAGGATGACTCCAACAAGATGTTTACATCATTTGAATTCCTGAAAACAAAGAACAGCAGCCCAAATAAGTTACCTGATGTTAAGCTCCTTCCCTGTGTTTACAAGAAACGATGACATTGGTTGGAGAGGTTATATTGTTTGTCACGTGATCAGATGTGCTTCATATTGCATAAGATTGAAAGTGGTCACCTTTTAAAAATTGCAACAACAAAGTTTGTCTGCATGGCTGGCCTCACCAAACACTGAATTTGAGAATCAAGCTCAATTCTTTTTGGGGGAATTGAAAGTTTCCAACTTGTACACTTGACTTGCAATGTGCTATGTCTTCCTGTTATGCGATTCTTAATCCAGTCGAGGGTGTGTCTATACACTAGAGCAATTACACAATAGATTTTGATCAATGGCAAAGGAGGTTTTGCAACCATGGTACTAATTAAAAAGTGGTATGGGAAGGAATGGTCTCAGCCATCTTGCCAAGGCCTAGCAAGAATTTTGTGTCAAACATTGTAATTTGTTTAGTTACTTCGGTAAAGCTGGACACAAAATGAGTATTCGGTCTGTGTTGATGATGCTTGTTTTTAAACATTGATGTTGCAAAATAAAGCATTTCATATATCAAATACCTATGCTTTGTGCGCACTGAAATTTTCATGCATACCTGAATATGCAGGCATATCTATTGAGAATGATGAATAATGTATTGCATAATACATAGTCAGCGTTGGTAGCCTCTTGATTTGATATTGTGTTATGAATTGATGATTGAAAGTTACGTGATTGCTTGGTATTCAGCTCTTAAAAATCCTGAAGAGAAAGAATATGCAAGTCCATTTTTATGTTCAGTTCTTTCATGTCTGGGACAGGACTCTTGCTAACTAACAGCACTGTTTGGCCATTGGTCCATCTATTGGTCAGACTAGAAAACACTATGCCTGAAGTCGAAGAAATTTCAGTATTTGACTCAATTTTATTATAATTACCAGTAACTTGGTTAAGAAGGCTAAGAACCATCCAGCCAATTCAATTTTTTGTGTCACCTAATTGATCATGAGAATAGATGGCCATAGAAGCAAAATTCACTAATTTAAGAAGTGCAGAAGTGATGCATTCTCATTTGCCAGAAGAATCCCTTCATACTTCAGTAGGAGTCTTGCCTTGATTTGGGTGACGCGATCGACCACATCACCCGCGCAAGAAAATAATTTGTCCTCACTGCGAAAGCATTCGAACAAATTGTAGAATCAAATAAGCGTGGCATACATCTTATGTCTATAGATAAGCTTTAAATATCTACAAACTGCTATCAAACGATTTTGATTGGGATTTTGTTTCCTTAGCGGAAGCCAGTGACCCGCTGAGTTAAGAAGAGTGCCTCGGTTCCGCGAAAGGGTTCTACAACCAAATAGCCTCGAAGCCTTGAGGACGAAAATGGATGCATTCTATCTAGAATTGACCTTTTTCATGATAAAAAGAAAGATAATTTTGACTAGACAAAGTTTATTTTCAAAGACAAACAAAACAGACTGTCTGATTACTTCATAACAATTGACTAGTATACAAATAATGAATGTTTATGAGTTCAATAGTGCAATTATTTTCATGAGTTGAAAGATTGGGCGGTTAAACGAGGCAAGGCCGAGTTGAATAAATGGCCCAATCTTTCAACGAATGAAAATAACTGCGCTATTGAACGAATGAAAACATTCATTATTTGTTTTATATAACACCTTAGTAAATCAAACCCACAAAAACATACTTTATACGATGATAGATCAACTTTTAATAAGATTATTGAATTAGACGTGCAAAATTTGGATGTATTGCATTCATAAGATTTGACTATTTCATGCATGATGACGTTAGTGTTTAATGGATTGTTTATTTGATGTCATGTGTTCAACATTCCTCCAATCACACATGACAGATTTACTAAGGTGTATATTATTTGATTTCATGTGTTCAACAATCCTCCAATCACACATGACATATTTACTAAGTTGTTATATTTTAAACTATGTTTAAAGCTTATACATTGCAACATAAAAATGTAATACCATTACTTAATTTAGAATGAGGAGGTCTAGGGCCCAGTCTAGGGGGTGGGATTGTTGTTATGAATGGTATGTTTGCCTCCGTATGAACAAACAGATATCTCCACTTCTTCCTGAATCATTTTTCCAGACTGTTAATCGGACTTGAAGAGATATCAACACTGACATACAGCAAAATGGTTTTGTAATTGGAAAATGATAAACTTGTGTACAAGAAATTGATCAAATGTCCTTATTCAATGGTTGTAAATTACCCCTGTTTATTTTACACATTTTCATTATTTTCCCTTGCCAAATGAAACTTTATTACTATCTTCATCCTATATCAAAAATACTGTTTTTAATTAATAATTTACAGCTGATTTTGGTTTTCTTGTAAGCAAAGATATTTGTTCAGTTAAGTCAAAGCAAAAAAACACAACATAACTCATTCAAAAGTTCAAAATTTTACTATGCTAGGTAGCAACGATGTATGACTTTAAACTACTGTACACTTATCACTCTAATAACTACATAATAATTTTCTTGAAAAAAATGGAAGACCATGTCTTCCACAAAGCTTGTTCTAAGGTTCTCTGCCTCTAAGTTGCCAGCCTCATGTTCCGTCTCAGCCTGAAAGAAAAAAAGAAAAAATTCATTCGATAGCTACTTAATATCAGATAACTCAAGAACAAAGATGATAATTAGTGATAAAGCATTGTCTGTAACAATACCTCATTAATTCTATAATTTGGGTTAAACTTTAAGCAAGGAGAAATTTAAACTGTATTTTGAAAGTGCCCAATTGACATACTTGGAGATTTTAATTTTTTTTTTTAGTTTTGAGGTATCGGGTTTCAAAAGTCAGTAATTAAAATTTTCAGGTTTTTGCCTGAAATAAGGTTTCTTGAAACGATAGAAAATAGTTGTATTCTTTGATTTTTATATCTAAAATAGGCCTACAAATTTTCAGGTTTTTTCAGAACTATTTACATCTCTGAAAAGTTTAATGCGTTTTTTTCACCTGATATATATTTCTTATCATCTGTAGACATATATTTTTTTTCAAGTATTCAGGAAAAATGAACAATATTTTTCCTAGTTTTTTTTCACCATATTGTCTACACTTGTTGTTTACAAATAAATATTTTGTTGAAATGTCTATGAACTAGAACTTTCATCCATCGTTTGTGCCTTTACAAGTTCTTAAAGGAAATTTTTGAAGTCGTATCATCAATAAATTGTGTGCGTTTTAATGTAAGGTTTTAAACAAAAAATAGTTCGCGGAAGACGCAGTGAAGTCCCGGCAATCTCATAATCAACATTTAATTCAAAGGGGAACAACCAAGCCCTAGTTAATCACACAGCTATTTTAACAAAGGCACTGAACAAAGGTTTTTTGTTAACATTTACCTGAATAGGTTCAATAATTAATTGAACTAAGTAAATAGGCATGTTTTTTTTTGATCAATACTGATATTGGTATTTCGGTTGAATAAATAATAAGTATATGCAGTTGGATATGCATTACCTTTGCCAGGTATTAGTTTTAGGGAAGCACTGAAACTACATGCAGGCATACTTAGTAAGCACTGGAAGAGAGGTTAGGATTTGTCAGGTCTATATTTAAAATTATACCATTTTTAAATAAATTTTTGGAATATTTTTTTAAATTGTGTTGCTTGCACTGTTTTTCTGTTAAGTTATGATTAAATTTCAGTGGAAATTGATAACTGATGGCTATTTTAGAACATGACTATAGAAAAAGTTACTTTTCTGTTTTTCACCTTTCAAACATTTTTAAAAGTGTTCAAATCTTAGGTTTATTTAGTTTTTGTTGTTGAGAAAATTGGACTCAAAAATGGCCAAAATTCTCAAAGAACTAATAGAATTTAAATTGTTTTTTGGCTGGGTTTGTTATTTAAATTTTTAAAAACTGTTTGAACCATAAACATAAACACAATAAGTTTAAGTACTGGTTTTTCATTAGGGATTTAGGTATTCTTTCATGCTTTGACTAATGAATATTTATTTATTAATTGGTATATGTGTTAATGTCAAACATGTGTCTTTAATAATTTATTGCTGAATATTTTAAGTGTAAGGGCATTTGTATCAGGTGACAAATTTTTTTTATAAGCTTGTAATTTTTCTTAAGTTTTGATTGGAACTGTTTCCTTGGCAATAGTATAGAATGGTTCAACTAAGAGAAATGTCAAAAAGGTACTAGAGGAATAAAAATAGATGTCCTGACAAGCATTATATCGGGTGGGCCAAATTTAACGCCTCATATCTCCTAAACTGAACATTCTGAAATGTTGAAAATTCATACTGATTTACATCATCATATTGGTAGTTAGTGGCAAAAATTCAATACGATACATTAACAACTGTTGACAGGGTACCAAAATCAAAATTACAAGACTAGTCAAAATTTGCCGTTCCTTTTGAGAAGCAGCACAGACACAAAATGCATCCTAAAATTTTAGTGCATTTTAATCAATAGTTCAGGAGATTCAAGCGAAAAAATCATAGACGCAAACAAAATGACTCCAACTAACTTCGACTAACTGTGTCAACAAATATTAACAAATTGTTTTGAAACTTTGGCTACATATCAGTAATATAAGTGTGCTTATTAGCATTTTGGAAAGTTCGGTTAAGAAGATATGTTATGTTGAAGTTGGGAACGTTTTTTTTGGCCCACCAGATATATATAGACTTTAGTTTAACTGACAGTGTTATCAGAGACCTCATAAGTAGAGACGGTCAACTCCCATGACCCACGATGACTGCGTTCATCGATTTCAGATTCTTGTTTGATTGATTGCATGTGTTAATTTTTTACTCGTCCACTTGTGGTCGCATATTGTAGGCAACTTGTCGATCCGTCGGTCAGTCAATAATTGCTTGTCCGCACTTTTTCTTGAAAACCGCTTGACCGATTTTAACGAAACTTGGATACATGTTCATTACGTCAATATGCCAGCACCAGTCGCTTTTCGGGTCATCACGTCTACCCTAACTCCCCCTGGTGGCAGAATTAGTTCTGAAATCGACAAGTGCTTTTCCGCACTTTTTCTTGGAAACTCTTTGACATATTTTGACAAAACTTGGCATGTATGTTCCTTAGGTCAACACGCCGGCACCAGTCGATTTTCGGTCGTCACGCCTACCCTAACTCCCCCTGGTGGCAAAATTGGTTTAAAAATCGACAATTGCTTGTCCGCACTTTTTCTTGAAAACCCCTCGACAGATTTTGACGAAACTCAGCATGTATGTTCCTTAGGTCAACGCGCCGGCACCAGTCGCTTTTAAGTTCACCACGTTTCCCAAACTCCCCCTGGTGACAGAATTAGTTAGGAAATCACAATTGCTTGTCCGCACTTTTTTTTGAAAACCGCTTGACGGATTTTGACGAAACTAGGCATACATTATCCTTACGCCAATAAGACGGCACCAGTCGGTTTTCGGGTCGCCACTTCTACTCCAACCCCCCTGGTTTCAGAATTAGTTTGGAAATCAATCAGAATTTGATGAAACTTGGCACACACGTACCTTGTGACAATGGGCCATTACCAGTCGCTGTTCGTGTAGTCACGTCTACTCCAACTCCCCCTGGTACAGCCAATTTCTACTTCAGAACTATACGTTGTTTTTCATCAATAACATAAACATTGCGTTGCACTTAATTGCCGTAGACGCATTTGTTTAGCGTAGGTATTTTTATCTTGGTCATTGAACTAACAAATATTGTCATCCTGGCAGAATTCTGTCGATTATTTTGGTAGTTATTGCAGCTCAAAGTTGTCTGTTTTCCCCTTTGTCGTATTGTAGGGCCTATATGCTCACAATTTACTTGATAGTCAATTGCTACCGCCTGCTAGTAGGGCCCCGTCTGATGTAAGCAAAATCGGCATGCATGCAGCGCATTATGTATTTCAGACTGCAACATTGTAGAGTTGACAAGTCTCTGCTTATAAGGTCTCTGGTGCCATGTTGTCGAAAAGATGTATATTTTGACATGAATCTGATTGACAATATTTTTCTGGTAACCCAGACTGATTATCCTGATAAATTGTCTAAAAATATCATTTTAAGTGTCTACATGGGTAACAATATAAAGTGATTACCCCTTGTTGCTTGACAAACAATACGGCCTCCTGTACTTGAGGTCCACCCTCTTATTCTGTAGATATTTCTTATCCAGTCCCTCCATCTTTGAATGTGGTATTCCACATTCTTCTGGTCTGAAAATAAGAATTTAAACATACCTGGATTTTTATCATTGTTCACCATTTTTGCATGCCATCATGCTAGTTTTTTCCTACATATTGCAAGATTTAAATATCTACAAATTAGTTCTCATGGCAATATTTTTTTACAAATTGTAAAAATCAAGAAACCAAATAGCAGTTTGATAGATAAAGTTTTTATAAAATTTCCTACATTTACACACGAGTACAGATAGAATCCGTGATTTACAGAATTGTTTGACTGCATTTAAAGTTCAAATTTTTTGTTGACCTGTACTGTATTAAGCCACTAATTGAGCACCAGATTTTTTGAACATTTTTCGATCTAATTTCAACAAAAACTACATTACAGAATTATTTGATTGTATTTTAAGCTCACCTGTAATTATAGCAAATATTAGAACAATTGTTTTTAAGGGTCGATCGATAATAAGCTTAAGAAAACTTCAAACACTTGCGTAAAAGAAATAGTTGAATTAACTTTTGATTCAGGTGCAATCATTTAAGTTTGACATTACTTACCAGCAATACATTGTACAGGTAGACGATCCACCATATTTTTTTTGTAGTTTGACTAGAGATATTGCTATGAAAAAGAAGTGAGACATGCATTGAATTTGGAATGATTACATATTGAATGGCTTAATTATAATTCTCTTACAGAAAATTGACCAAACACACCTCTGCGGTAAAACTTCTTCAATTTCAACCAGTTGAAATTAATTGTTTGTTGTAAAAAATTTTGGGTGTCTGAAATTTTAGAACTAATTATACATCACAATAATATGGGATGTTCGAAATTAAACAAATTCATTTTCTCCGACAGAAAAATTGCACTTCAAAACTAAAGAAACTGGAGTTCCCATCAAGAACTAGGGCTGCAACGATTCAGGAATGTTCACGATTCGATTACTCGCGAATTTTCCCCCGACAATTCGATTAATTCACTACAAGATGTTGTTTTAGAATTCTCAATTTAACTGACTAATTGTAACTTTGCATGATAATAATAATAATAAATAAAGGCATCAGGAATCAGGCCGCAACCAGCCTTCAAAGGGGGGGGGGGGGGGGGGGGGAAATTACAAAAAAGGGGGGGAAAATCAAAAAAAAAAAAAAACCTTTAAAAGGACTTTATTTTGCGTGGGAAACCCTTTTTTT
>JAOXYC010065562.1:0-14503 GCA_028565715.1 Phoronis pallida
GTACCAATAACAGTAGGCCTAATAGGTAAAGCAAAGAACAATCTACTGCCTATAGCAGTCATCAAGTAATATCTATTTAAGATATAGGCAACTTTTTCTAGATGTTCTTGAGGATGGTCGGTAATGTTATCATTATGCTAGAAAAACAATTTTAGTGAAAAAAAAAAATTTTGTAAAAAATATTTTGATAGTTTGATCAAATCTGTGATGTCATCAACTTACTTCCTGTCTCAACTAAACACATTTGTTTAATGTTTATTTGTATTTTTGGCAATTTTCTTGTTTGGAATTCAACTTTTGGAATTATTTGAGAAAAATATATTTTTTTTTTCACTAAACTGGTTTTTTCTAGCATAATGATAACATTAATGACCATCCTAAAGAACATCTAGAAAAAGGTTCCTATACCTTTAAAGGCAAGTTGCTAATTATAGCCATTCAAAGAAATTGTTTTCAAGTAGAGATGCTGCTCTGCTCTAAAATGCAATTGTTCAGACATGAAAAACCTTTTTTAGATGTACAAAACTAATGCAAAATTGTGGTTTAACCAAAAAAATGTATCCACTAAATAAAATGTTTCAAGCAACAAATTAACAAAAGTAAACATTACCTCAGTTTCACGATCCTCCAATTAAAAACAAAAATGAAAATTTGGTACCCAACAAAACACATTTTAAATTTAAAAGTTTAAAAGATTGTGGCTTTCAAGTTAATTTAGTTTGAAGCAAAATTTAGTTCCACTAAGAAATTTACTGGCATGTATATATACCAACAAATTAAGCCCTTTCTGTCCTATTATAGTCAGCTGGTGAGAACAAAGAACATTTCCACCAATCTGAACTTTGATGCAAATATTCAATATTCACAATTCATTGAGAAAAGGTTGATGAAATATTTAGTGTTACATTTTGTTTTAGATAATTTTGAATAAGTGGTACTTTCAAACAATATTTTTTCCCTAGAGGACAAACTGATTATTATTCATTAGCAGATTAAAAATCCTTGTTGAAGGTTAATTGATTTAGACATTGAACAATTGTGTAAATAGCAGGTCTAAAAAGAGTTACTTACTGGTTTACTCTCAATGTTTGGAAAAAGAAGGTCCTCGCCATCTTCTATACTCCCCGGTGTCTCAGGACCCTTTATTAACTGTGACAATGAACAACAGTGAACAATGGTGAACAACAATGAACAACGATGATCAAGGGTGAACAACAATGAACGATGAACAACGGTGAACAACAATGAACAATTGTGAACAACAGCAAAGATCAGTGAACAACAAGACGATGCTGTGGAAACACTTGACTGTATCATTCAGATAACTAATGACACTGACACGGGAAGGGAGTGAAAAGAAGGCGACTTAACTCATCCGAGGTGACGACTTATCCGACAACAAGTTTAGCGAGTTAAAACAGCTCTACCATCAGACCACAAGACTCATATCACGAAGACGACATTTTGAATCAAAATCAAGGTTTGTCGTGCATAACAATGCAAATTGCGAGTGTCATCGTGCAATGAAATGCAACTCGTGCTTTTCTCCGCAAATGATTTCATTTTCCTTAGGCAAGCCTCACTCTGCATGTGATGACTGATAATTGGGATTATGCATGCCTGTGATATGAGACTATGAAGTGGTCGTTCGGGATCAGGCGACATTTCTTGATAATTTCAGACAAAAAACATAAGTTTTGAGAGTTTTCACCAGTTTTCAGCCACGATTCAAGATACGCTGATTTTATCGGATGCCAAACTGACACTTACATCATGGTCCTTTTTGCACTGTTTATTCGCCTCATCAGGATCACTGTAGATACGCACTTGTTGGAGACTTCCCTATAAAGTAAACACCAAGAGGTGAACAAGTGGTCAGCAAAATATGTAAGAAATATTAAACGGAGGGTTGACCATCAGCCTTTTTAACTTAAGTTAATAACAAATTAAATAATATTCATTAATGCAAAGAGCATGGTCACATGGGCAGAAAAGTCAAAATTGCAAAACGAAATCTCACCTCAAAACGTCCCCCAATAATACTTCCAGCTTGTCCTATGTAAAGTTTAGCTTTCTTATCGAATTCCAACCTTCCAGAGACCCTGTCGTAAAACGTCTCTTCTTTCTCTTTGCAGTTGAGAAACAACGTAATATCACCTCCTCTCAACGAAAGTGCTATTTTTGTCCATTCATTCACAAATTCTGGAAGACTGAATTTTGCGATAGGTTTACTAGATGGGGTACCCTTGTTGGTGTAATAAATAATTATATCCTGCTGCGCTTCAACTTTACTTTCCAGTATCTGAAGCCCGAGTTGAACGACAGACTCGTCTGTATTGACGATAGCGAATACAAATCCACTGTCAATATGTTCTGGTTTGATGGTAAGTAATATTGAGAAGTCCTGATACATCAGACGAGGGATGTTTAACCGAGAAATATGAACACCCGCAGTATTGGCTGTCTTTTTTATATGAAAGGCTGGTAGATTGTCCTCGCCACTTGTGTATGTTACTTGAGAGTCGCTTTCTGAGGGAACACCCAGTGCTTGCAGTAGGTCAATGTCCTTGGGTTCTGGAAAAAACAGGTTACATGTACTGACACATGAGTTTAGGCAAAAGTAGAATAATTATTACGAACCTTTTATTCCATAAAAATGATATTTACAAAAATAATACAATTGAGCATAAAATATAATATCATTCAAGTAAACTTGAAATTGGTGGGGACTCCCATACGTAAGGTTAAGAAACCGTTGGTATGGGTCCACCAAAGAATATTGGTCTAACTTGTAAATATCTAAGACTATTAATTGCCATTTCCTTCACAAGAAACTCAACTTGGGGGTCTTCCTTTATTAAAATCTATCTTGTTGATTTTCTTTCAAATAAAAATTGGTTTATAATTTATGAATTCAGGCCAGGCAGGCCAGCTCAGTTTGTTGAACGTCAGATTTGATAGAGAATGACACACTTCACTGGCATTGCCATATTTCTATCCCCTCGCCATTTCAGAGCCCTATGCAAGCCTTAATTAAATTTGAAAAAATAGCCATTTCTGTCAAAAATTCAAAAAAATTCACTTATCATAGACATAATACATCCGAGGTCTTAAAACCCCTTACCACATTCCGGTGTGAGCGGGTATGCTACCCTTGTACTACGTATCTCCTTTCCATCTTCATCAACGCACCAACACTGACCCGTACTAACATGACATTGCTTCATCTCGTATGCTCCACTCTCAGTACATAGTGGAATAAACGATCCTATCAGACCTGTCTGTAAAGATTGCTGTTTTTGTAAACGACATGGTGATGAAGCTGAAAAATAAAAAAAATAAAAATATTTACACTCACAGAAATATGTCTGTCAATAATTTTCATTAGCTGGATAAAGCCAGCTGATAAGTTCCGCAAGACATCAAGTTACCTACAAAAGAGTAACAATTTAGTGACAGAAGCCTGTATAATACAAGTCCTGAATAATGGCATTGCCGTACCATCAGTTTCATACAACAGGCAAATTAAATTTACTCAGATTTTTTTTTAATAAAAAAAAATTATTCAGAATGTTTTCTATTGCTTACCATGGTTTCATCGAAGGTGACCCATTGGCAATCATAATATACAGAAATGTAAGATTTAGTTTTTACACTCATGAAAAATATCAATTATTTATTAAACAAATTCAAAGTCAATTTTCCAGCATAGGGTATTTTTCTAATTCCAAATAAAATGTAACATGCATTTGATTCAAGTTCTTTCTTTTTAGAAAATTCATTAATTGTTGGTGTTTTCTAGGGTTTGAATTTGATTAATGAGATAATGGAAAATATGGGGTAAATAGCATGTTGGATGTGCATATCAGTTATTATTGGAATGTGCATTCAATCTTATTAATTAAACATTAACTGTTTTACCAAAGTTAATAGGGACACATTTCAATCTTATGAATTAGCCATTAACTGTGTTACACTTAGTTAATAGGGACACTGAATTACCATTTGGCATCCACGACCAGGTTAAATAAAAATCAGTTTTATCAATATTAATGAAAATAAAAGGCAAATCCACACCAAAAAGCAAAGTATGACAACACACTAAACCCAAGCTACTGTATGAACAGTTTGTTGCAATATAAAATACTCTGAATTCAAATGAAAAAGTTAGAAAAACTGAGCACCGACTTAATACTGCAAAGTATGAATTTAAAAAGCCGGGAATACGCTAACAAATGAAATCAACAGCATACACTTAGTGCCGGGGGACCCATATTCAAATTTCTGGAAAATCACATTTCAAAAATAATTTGATATCTGCAGAGGTTGTGAAGAAACTGTCAATATATTCTCTGATTCATTTTGAGAGAAAAAATTGATTCACTTATTTTACCAGTAACAAACAGTAGTTATAGGGGATGAGGGGTAATATTGTGTGGCATTTTAGAATCGTGAGGATGGGTAAGTTATTGGTATTAGTTTTTAAAATCTAATTCTTTTTAAGTGTGAGACATTACTCTTGGTTAGAAAAATAATGACTTTTTGTGTTGGTTAGGTTGAAGGTTATCACATACCAGTGTTAAGAAATATGAAAATCAAAAGTCATGATACAATTAATAAAAATAGGAATAAATCAATAATATAAAATTCATAACAGATATCTCTTGATAATTAATCATAGTTAGACCAGTATTTAAATGTTATAGCAGTAAAGAAAAACAATAACACTCCAAAGGATAAGCAAATCTTTATTGTTGTGTTAAAGCAGTCACAAAATTGAAATAAAAAATCAAGTTATGAACTCAGCTCAGCAAGATTAAAAGCTAGCAGTTATCTTAAGCAAAACCAAGCATGAAAATATAGTTAAGTCAGTCCAAGCAAAAAGCTCAAAGGGAATCCAAGATGGCCGCCAGGAACCACACCCAAGTGTTGACCATGGGCTTATATAGCCAGTCTACTTACAGAGCACGTTGAAGGTACTCAACGGACTCCTCAATACATTGCCTGAAGACACATTATACACAACACATTGGTAAAATCCTTCATCCTCATCTTTGGTAACGTCTTTTATGACTAAATCAGTGTCATTTTGATACCTCCTAGACGAGGAGTCTTCTATGACCGAGTCATTTAATGTCCAGAAGAACTGTAGATGAAGCCGACTATTTACGCGACATTTTAATTGTATTGTTGAATGTTCTACAGCTTCTGTGACTGTTCCTGGTGATTCTGTGAAAGCCCATGCAGCTAGAAAATAAGCAAATTGTGAAATCACACGTATTACGGGAGAAAACAAGAACAATTTAAAACAGTTATAACATTTTTTAGTATTAAAATACCAACAGTTTGAAAGCTGTTATATTTAAACAATGTAGCATTGTGAACTGTTCAAGATAAAACTGAATGTTTGACTTAAAAATAAATTGTATACTGGGCTTAAAAATGTCGGAAGGAGTACGGTAAAACTTCCTCAACTTCGGATAGTAAAACTTAATTGTTTCTTGTAAAAAATAAAATGTGTCCGAAAATTTAGAAATGGTCTGCATTGCAGTATGTGGGATGTCCAGAATAAAGATAATCTAATTTTCCAGAGATATACAGTGTCCGAAAAATTTCAGTTTGGTCCATACTACAGTACCGTGCCTGTAGTTTCATGAAATGTAAGACACACAAGGAACAGAAATCAAACGTGAGTATACTCAAATAACAAAACTGTTCACAATGAGATAAAGCCATCATAAGTTTAAAAAGTTACATACAATAGGCAGTTTTTAACATATGCGGACTTGACAACAACAACAACAATAAGCCAAGAGCTATGTAATCACAGCCACTAATGCAGAACTGGCATTAAACATTCAACAGCCAACAGCAGGGTCCAACACAGTTTTCTCCGCGACCTGTTTTAACAGGGCCAATTGCCACAGGTTTTTGGCAAGACATTCAAAAAAACATTTATAATTATTTATCAAAAAAAGTTCCTGTACAACTATCCCATGACAACTATCCATATATTTTAGTGACCAGTGAGAACCCCAATAGATGGCGCTAGCTTTTGTACAAAAACATCAGATTGCACTGAAAGATTAAATGACACAACATTTCAATCTGCTTCACAAGACTATAAACATAACATTGGATTTCGAGGATCATTTTTGGGTCTGTAAAACTAATGGTTTATTGTTCCAACACCCCACACCCAATCAATCGGCCAAAGAACCAACCCATTATACATTCCCAACTTTTTAATTGGCATTAAAAGTGTCCTAAAATCCCCATTTACCAGGAGGGGAAGCCAAGCAGCCCACTCGACCAGAAATTTATCACATTTCATGGGAGATAAATGAATTAACAGTAGTCTAGTCTCCTGATTAATGGTTACTGAGAAGGCAAGAATATTTACACATTAGTATTTTATCAGGAGAAAGACAAGAAATTTCTGTATAAAAACCAGATGGTCGGAAATCCTGCTGAACCAATTTCAAATTCTGTGTAATTTGTGTTTTTTTCCAGATGTATGTCACTATGTTGAAACAGTTGGAAGTTTCCATTAATAATTTTGTTTTTTTCCAATCAATAGTTCAAAACATAACATCTAAACTTTTTAAAATTAAGTCATAAAACTTCGTAGCTGAATTTCTTAGTGGTTACGGTAGTTCAAATTGATGTCTAGATGTTGTGCTAAGTGTCCGTTCAGATATAAAAAAACATGAAGTTTTAGTGGGTTCCTGTAAAATGAGAACACAAGTTATGTTCTGTTACATGAAAGTTGATACAATGCGATAACCCGTGGCATGATTAACAATAAAAAGGTTATCTCATAAAATTGTAAATATCTCAAATAACAGGAGAAATGATGACACCTACTGAAGTGTTAACACAATGCACTTCTCGTGAAATTGTGAGAATATGTTCCTTATCATCTGAACCAACTACACAATGAGTCTTTCTTTTATAAATATAGATATAAGATTTAATCAAAACTCTTAAAAAAACTGTACTTTTATAAACATTTTAAAATATATTATGAAGAATTCGAGTCAAATACTGGAACTAAGTTTAATACTCAAGTAACGTAGCGTCCATATCGAATGGACTTCAGGTGGACTATATATATAAAGTGATTATGTTTTCTAGTCAGCCTGAATTCCAAGCGATATGGAAACTACTGGCCCCCTTGTACGTTACATGAGTAATAAATAATAAAAGTAGTTCCAGTATTTGTTTCAAAATCATCATATTATCTTGTACAACTGGATGTCTATCAATAGTTATATGCATTATAATGTCACAGTGTTCTTCACCATCTGTTTAAACATGGTGGGCCGCCATGCTTGAATTGGCCGACCCCAGGGGCCGCCATGCGCCATGATAAAAGAAAAATTATTTTTCATCCCTGCATTATTTGAAATCCCTAAACCAAACTGCTTAGCACACAATGTTTAGATTTGGATTGGTGGAAAACCCTGTGTCAGAAACAACATCTATCATTCTAACCTCTAGATATCAGTACATGGAGTAAAAGAATTTGGATGTTTTTCTACACTTTTGGTATCCATCAATTGATATCAACCAGAATTTATCAATGGTTTAATGTACTGTTTACTCTTCAGATTTACCGAGGGTCACCTAAATAGCTGGTCTGATAGGCAACCAGAGTTCTCCTATACTGCCACTTTTTAATTGCAAGTATTTAAAACAATATATACACAAGGGGCTAATTACCCCATTACCCCAAATATTTCGATTGTGCATGTGTTTTTTGTAGGTTAGTTTTTCTAACCCCGGTTTGTTCTTTTAACATTTTTGCTGCAAACATTGTATATTTTCTTAGTCATGGAGCGAAGGATTCAAATTAAGAAAATTAAAAAATTAAATTGTTTCAATGTTCAGAAAATGTCTTCCAAAATAACTCAGGCAAAGTTGCAAAACAGCAAAGATGATACCGTATACACCCTGGAATAAGCTCATGGGGTTGTAGGTTGGGAATGCTAAATAACAATGGTGGGCTTATACCCGAGTGTGTTTTTAAATGTGTTTTTTGCACAAGCACAATATTGAGATTTCATCACAACAGGGGGTGGGCTTTTACCCGAGGGTGGGCTTATACCCGGGTGTGCATGGTATATCACCCTGCTCAAGATACCAGCATGGTGAGAACTTAGTCTTCAAACTCAGTGAACCTGGTGTTTTACTATTCAAGTTGGCCTTCATTTTTGCCCACTGACCCACATAATACAGACCAATAAGCAAATCAAATAGATTATGTAATAGTTGTACAACAGAGAAGGTTTCAATGGCTCAAATAAAAGAAACACCTCTCACATCTAATTACTTCAACACCATGTAACCCTTTATGATGCCACAACAGTAGTTTTCACTTTATGAATGAAGGTGAGTAATTTCACACTACGCCTGAATCAAGTGCATCTCCTACAGGTTACCTGGGTTCCTTTCAAGTGTTCTTATGAGTGTTAACTGAACACATTGAAGATCCGTACACCCATTGCAATGTTGCATTGCAGTTATAGCTAACTGTTGATCGTAGAATAGCAGGCCTTGTGTTTGATTATTAGACTGAATAATTAAAGTTTGCTTATGATGTGTGATCTCATAACAAAGTAAACTGTTGCTAGAATAACAAAATAACAACAATTATAAACCATGCAGTGCTGGTAATTTCAGAGGGGCCTGCATGATGTAGCTAGCTGCAAACCTATCTGAAAATAATTGCCTGAACTGTTTCTAGCAAACTAAAGGATCACGGTACAAGTCGAATAAGTTGGTCCCTTGTTTATTTGCGTTATTCAGTCAATGTGTTTCCAACGACTAAATAACGGAAGTTATACGACTTGTACCAGGATCACCGCATTTTGCACACGAGGGACCAACTTATTCGACTTGTACCAGGATCACCGCATTTTGCACACGAGGGACCAACTTATTCGACTTGTACCAGGATCACCGCATTTTGCACATGAGGGACCAACTTATTCGACTTGTACCAGGATCACTGCATTTTTGTGCAAAATGCATCATCTAGTTATTTTATTAAATATTAGATTTTAATGCATCTTCTGATCTAGTTATAAATTATAACTATATGATTGCACTATGGAAAAGAACATTTCTAACTGAATGAAGGGAACCTCTTGCTCTGAACCCTATATCACATGGTGTCTAGATTGGTACTGTGCCGTATGAGATATAAAAAAATTATTTTACAGACAATTTCAATGTTCAAAAAATCATCAAATTAACTCTAAATAAATATATAACGACTGATTCTAGAATGGTACTGCGTCGTAGGATTTATAAAAAAGTTATTTTACAGACAATTTAAACGTTCAAAAAATTCATCAAATGTACTCTTAAAATAACTGTTTAAATGTGATGATCAGATTTCTTTATGATAATTATCCTCAAATATTTGCTTGGATGAACAAAGTCAAGAGTACAAGTTATTGGGGGAATAATTCATCTATTCATTGAAATAAATTCAGGATTATCCCATTACTTGTATGTACACCAACCCATTCAGACAGGACATTGACTGAGATGATGGCATAACAGTGTAAACATCACTGACTACAACATGAAAAGGCCAATGGCAACGCCAGAGTCAAATTTAAATGCATCTTCGCACAACCCAAAGTAACAATAATATTGAGCGTGTTTTACATCAAACATCATTAAAAGTACCATCTGAAAATTTACATTAAAACTATATTGCCTGCCAAGTTATTAATGTTTATCCCATCAAAAGCGATACATAATAATAAAATACAAAATTTTTTGACGTCATTGATGTTATCAAAATACCTTGAACCACATGTTTCAATGGGTATCTTGAAATGTCTGCAAAGTCTAGTCTAATTAAGACCTGACCAAAGACTGGTCATTTTTCTCGAGGCGTCATATCATGAACAGTTCTCTTAGGTTAACAATGGTAAGCAATGTACAGTCAATAATACATAACAGAGTTGACCTTATGAAATACACAGCCAGACAAGAACGAGGTCTTTGTATGAAATTTTACCTTTGAATTTAATTGGAAACAGGTATTAAAAATGTCTTCTTATTTTTAGCAGAATATTTGTAGAAATTGTGTATCGGATATCAAGTCAGACAGTCCAAGATGAATTGAAAACATGTGCCCAACTCATTGGGGAGTTTGACTACCTTTGAAATTCAACAATAAACCCAGTTGCAATGTAATACTTCAATTATGTTTGTTTATTAAATTAGTTTTACAAATTATGATCAAGTTGTAAAGAAAGTATAGGTTAGGAAACAGTCAAATAGAACTCAACACATTAAAATAACAAAATGGCGGGACAAACTGGCACTAGTATTTAGAGATTGTATGATCAAATGACCAAACAATGAAATTAATGCAGTATGGTGTTGAAAATAATCGGACAAATTTCTTGAAATTCTTTTTGGATTTTGTAAGATGACCTTTCTCATATTTTTGTCAAATATATTAATCGGACGAATGAAAATCACAAAATCACTGATTCCATTGAAGGTCTCAAAATGACTTACAAACATTTTTTTTTTATGAGAGATGTGTTCAAATTAAAGGAAAAAAAACAAGCACAGAAAAAATGTACTGTGTGGTTTTTAAATCTTCAACAAATGAGATCCAGTTGACAATAATAGTGTACCACCCTTCTGCTTTACGACTAAGTGGAAAACAATTAAAATGGCTGAAAGCCACTCTGTAACAAATTACTGGTAAGCTAATATTTTTCTTTAAAATTGACAAATTGAATGAACGTCAATAGTTTCATTAAGACACAATACCCTGTAGTACATACAATGTTAGGAATCAGGTGTAAAGGCATCGGGAATAACTGTTGAAAAAGCATGCTTGCCTATAGCTGTAATTAGCTTGGTTTTGGTTTCAATTATATATATCCCTATCATAACATGGCTGTAGATTAATATTTTTTTATGAAAAATGAGAACATGTTTTATGCAAGTTTGTCTGGAAATTATGACTTCAGAATCACCAAAATTTCTTTTTCATAAATTGGATAAAACTTTGATGCAAACATCAAGGGGAGAAAATAAATGTGCGAAAAAACAAAAAAAATAAGTCTTTGAAGTCATATGACATTTTGAGCTTAGCATATACCAGATATGTTCTAACTCTTTTCCTCTGAATTGTGCCGTAAGACACAGTAAGACCAGCATACCATCACTGTCAGTACAGTGTTAGTTTTTATATTCACAATAATGACTTCGCTGTAACAATTTCCAAAAGCCAGCAAAAGTGCTATCCAGAACTATCCTAGGTAGTTTATGATGTGAAATTCCCATTAAATGGAGCATTACAAGGCTTTCTGAGTCAGTCACAGTGGTATGGCCCATTAAACGCAATGAATGCACTAAATAAGACAGTGAGAAATCACTGTAAAGAACTACTCACTACAGCAATTTGGTACTAGTGTAATGACCCAAGAGTTCTAAAACATTGGATTGTTAATTACATAAACACATGTAATAATGTGGAATATTATATATTAGAATTAAATTGCTTTAACTATGTGTACATCTAGTGAAGTTTCATAGCAATAAAAGGCAGATCGCCAGTATTATAATGGTTGTGTGAACTGCATTCAAATATCTATTCAGGAGTTGATGTAATAATAAACTTTAAATGCTCTGGATTTTAACACTATTTTAATAAACACATCAGCACTAAGTGAATATTTCGTGCAATTTACTGTTAAAAATATATGTAGACAACCTGTTGATTTCAACAGTTATTAAAAATATCATTAAAATACTTTTAAAAAAATGTTTCTATGTCGTTTTTTGTTAAAAAGATTTATGGTGAATTGTCTCTGTGTGCACTAGCTAATGATCAACTTCTTTAAAGTTGGCACCTGCACCTGTTCATCAATAGGTGGCGTTGAAAAAAATAGGAATTGAGAAGAAGAAGAATGAAATTGACATTAGGGCGAGAAAAACAAACATTATGCTATAATTACCTTGACACATTCATCACACTTAACTAGCTTTAATTGTAACCACGACAGGGGTCAAGTGCATCTCAATTACAACCTAACCAATGAATATAAACCACGACAGGTGAAAACATGTTACTAGAATACCTGTTGGCAGCTACAAGAGGAACCTGGTTACCTGCAGCATCCAAGTAACGTAGTTACCTGCTTGTAGCTACAACAGAAAACAGATAGCCTGCTGGTGGCTACAAGAAGAACCTGGTTACCTGTTGGCAGCTACAAGAGGATCATGGTTACTTCTTGACAGCTACAGGAATCTAAAAGCCTGTTAGCAGCCACAAGAAGAACCTTATTACCTGTTGGCAGCTACAAGAAGAACCTGATTATCTGTTGGTTGTGACAAGGACAACCTGGACACCTATTGGCTGCAAGAAGAGGAACCTGAAAACCTTTTGGCAGCTACAAGGAGAACCACATTACCTGTTGGTGTCTACAAGAGGAACCTGGTAACCTGTTGGCAGCAACAAGAGCAACCTGGTTACCTGTTGGCAGCAACAAGAGGAACCTGGTTACCTGTTGGCAGCAACGAGAGGAACCTGGTTAACTGTTGGCAGCTACAAGAGGAACCTGGTTACCAGTTGGCAGCTACAAGAGGAACCTGGTACCATGTTGGCAGCAACAAGAGGAACCTGGTTACCTGTTGGCAGCAACAAAAGGAACCTGGTTACCTGTTGGCAGCAACAAGAGGAACCTGGTTACCTGTTGGTAGCTACAAAATTACCTGGTTACATGTTGACAGCTACAAGAGGAACCTGGTTACCTGATGGCAGCTACAAGATGAACCTGGTTACCTGCTGGCAGCAACAAGAGGAACCTGGCTACCTGTTGGCAGCAACAAGAGGAACCTGGTTACCTGTTGGCAGCTACAAGATGAACCTGGTTACCTGTTGGCAGCAACAAGAGGAACCTGGCTACCTGTTGGCAGCAGCAAGAGGAAACTGGTTACCTGTTGGCAGCTACAAGAAGAACCTGGTTATCTGCGGCAGTAACAAGAGGAGCCTGGTTACCTGTTGGCAGCTACAAGAGAAAACTGGTTACCTGTTGGCAGTCACAAGAAGAACCTGGTTATTTTGATTGCAGCATTTAAGGAACCTTATTACCTGTTGGCAGCTACAAAAACAACACAGACACCTGTTGGCAACTACAAGTGGAAACTGGACACCTGTTGGTAGCTACAAGAAGAACCTGGACACATGTTGGTAGCTGCAAGAAACTTTGTCAGCGTGTAGTCATCTGTTTTATGAATTCCATAGTTGAAGATGGGTGAATTTAATGTTAAGGGTCTATAAGAGGAAGGAAGCAGAGATTTCAGGTCTCAAGATTAAGGTTCAATACTGCGAAGATAAAGACCCTTATGAAAATTGAAATTTTTGATAACAGTTTTAAGTGACCATGAGGCAGTGCAGTCTGTTGACAATGGTAACAACAGTCCTGGTGGTCCTTTGTAGACGTGCATAAGTGGTGGAAATGGTAAATACTAGTAGGAGAGAAATTTATAGATCAGACACCTTTATGTGACATTTATAAACAAACAGTAGCACACACACATGTTATGCGGGGTTAGGAATGTATAAATGGTTACAATTTAAAAGTGCTGAACTTAGTTGATGTGGGAAGTAATATAAGGACAAATGCTGAGCTTGTAAATTAATTAAGACAGTTTTTGTCTACCATACACATTCCGGTTGAAGCCTTCCCTCGGCTATGAGTCCACCCCCTGTTTTGATAAAATCTCAACATTGTGTTTTATAGATGCATGTACAAACACACTTTGGATTAAGCCCACCTTAGTTTTTTGGTATTCCCAATTTAGAAGCCCATGGGCTTATACCAGGGTATGTACAGTAGAACACAATGGCTGCATGTGTTAACTGGAAGAAGACACAATTGTTTCCTAGATAGTGCAACTGTAGGTACAGGTAATATAAGCTTCATTAACCCAATACACCTGTTCACACCTGTGTTAAATGAACTGATGAATCTGTAACAGAATGTCATTGACTTGAACACTGTTACTCATGACCAGGTTCTACGCATGAACAAGCACATTTACTACATGAACAAGTGGTAACAACTCATGAGATAAACATCTCAATATATCTGTCACTCAAAAATATCTTGCATGGAATAAAGGTTTATTATCGGATCCTCAAAAAGTATTTATAAGTGGTATGAGGCCCTGATAGCAACTCAACCAGTACCTACAGACTGTCTAACTTAGAAAAAAAGTTCAACATCTTTAAAATGCAAATAAATGTAAGCTTTAACTGGATCAGTTCCCAATTTCCTCAGTCAGGTTCGAATTTTTCTGTATTTTCCATATTTATCTTTAAATACTATTTATTATTCCCAATTTGTACCCTTGAATGAATAAAAGATGAGGCATACATGGAACAATAAACATCTTGAAAAACAGATGCAAACACTTAAGGTATATTTAAAGTGGCTGAGAAACAATCAAACAT